>JASDQU010013649.1:5223-16146 GCA_032191745.1 Picea mariana
GAGTCGTGAAATTGGATTTCATGAGTGCCCTCTCCTATGTGTACGAAGCGTTAAATCTCATGCACCTTGACTTGAATCAGATGGTTTTTGATCCTTGCTCTGTGATCCAACAACCACTGTCTCTCCTCCTCCTGAGCTTCTGTGCTCTCTGACTTAGAAGATTTTCTAAGTGTTCAAAGGTTTTGAACCTTTGCTCCTCCAATGAGTCCGAATCTTAGAATTCTCCAACACTTATGGAAGGTGTTATCCCTTCTGAGATTTGTCCTTAAGAGGATTTTGAATTCCCGTGCACTCCTTGCGTTTCAGAGAATTCAATAACTCAGATTCGAAGGATTTATGAAAATAAATGCTTCCTACTCTCCTAGTGCTCCTTTGTCCTGATTCTTCGACCCTTCGACACTTAGTCGAATCTCGGATCTATGCACTCCTTGCACCAAATATTTTCGCAAGGTTCAAATTCTTGTGGACGACTGTGCACGCCTTGCACCAGTCTCTTTGCACTCCTTGCAAAGGGAAAGTTCTATGTTATCTCTTCTGAGCTTCAAGATCAAAACATATTATGTTAATGCACTCCTTGTGTTCTATGTGCACACCTTGCACCACTCAAAAGAAGAGAAACAATTGAAACTTATCCTAACATTCACAGTTCTAATCACCCATAACGAATTCATTCATTCATTCATGAAAACACAATAACAGAGAATTGCAAACAGTGTCTGCACCATGCATTGAGGTAATTTTCTTCTATTATATTCCAAAGTGAAAACGATTAAAACTATGATAAAAAAAACAAAAACTGAAAACTCAGAATCTCCTCCTAACTTGCAACTACCTCCTTGCTACAAATTTTCAATCCTAACTAGCCTCATTTGGGTGCAAAAAATCTCTATTTATCACAGAGAGTTCTTAGGGTTCCCCTTGACTAATTGTCTACTTCAAAACCTAATCTACAACTATCTTGGACCAGTCACATTCCAGAGCCGGAGTGGAATCTCCCACTTTGCTCATAATTGTTCAAGCATGTCTCAAAGGATTTTTCCAGCGCCGAGTTCGAGCATGCCTCAAAATATTAATTTTGGCGTTGAGTTAAGGCGGTCTTCAAAATATCTGCCATAACTGCCAGCGTTGAGCTCCCATACAGATTCCCAGATGTTGATAGGTCTTGCTCCGCGCACTTGCTAACGATGCTCCTGCATCACAATGCATTTTAGAGACGCAACAAATTTGATTGTTATAGCTAACCCATGTATCTCAAATTTAATGATTTATGTGGCATGTTACTTAATGAGGAGAGACATAGGAATTACTAGTAGAAAGCATTCCCCAGTGACTAATTGCTTTAGGCTTATGTGTGTTCACAATCTTCATGCATGCATTGTTTTTAATATAATTTCCATGTCCACTAGTTACACACTAAATAATAATAATAATAATAAATAGAACCATAAAAGTTTTTATTTATTTATTTATTTCTTATATAATTTATTGAGTTTCTATTTACTTATATTGAGCATGAATATACAACTATGTTGTTTATATGGTGCATTATATAATGAAATTTCGTAAACTAACATTGACAAATCTATCGAGATTGTGTCCATTGGATATATCTTGGGTGGTTGAGAGGAATGATTGTTATCCTCCCCGTCCAAGTTCAATTCCTTATAAGTAACATATGATGCCCTTAATGGGTCTATAAGATACTCTTGTTATTGAGTATGCTACTCATGTTGTTGAGTAATCAATATCTCTCGAACGTTTAACATGTAAATAAGATAAACCTCTTGTAAAATTTCTTGAAAATGTTGATATAGTTAAAATGTCATTGTAAGAAAAAAATTGCACCATAAGTTAAAATGGGTGAAAATCTTACGTAAGATTGAGTGAGACTAAAAGCTACTTGTATGAAAAGTAGAATTAATATACCACATAGTGTTAACATGAAATGACGAAAACATGCGAAGGTCAAGGGAAGATAAGTTCAGGCACATGTGGTGTGAGAAGGGATCAACAATAACATCTTAGTTATATGACGTTGTTGTTCAAGTTTTGAGTAATATTGTCCCCATTCCAATTATTTAAATATGTAAGAAAAATGCTTAAGTGTTTGAACACTCAAACAATGTACACAATTTCAAGGCGTCTTCTTATTTGACATAGAGTTCTTATTTGATATAGAGTCAAGGGTTTTGACCTCTTTGACTTAGTGATCCCCATTGTGATGATTTTGTGTGATGTAGTTATTACATAGGTTTGAAATGAGACTTGTGGATGACATTCATAGTGTAATTTGAGTTAAATAAAGAGGATATATATTATAATTAAAAGGTTTTATATTTAAAATATTAAAGGAATAGATGATTACATTTTAACTAGAATTTAGATCATTATATCAATATGGATGATATTATAAATTAATATTTTATTTGACTAAAAGATTTAAAAAAAAATAATGTTGTTAATTTATCATGTGATGAGAGTGTTTTTACATGTTAATTTTGGAAAGAAAAAAATTACGGAATTTAACATGTCAAAGAATGAATTTCCCACACGTACTATGACATATATATACCCATTGGTAGAAGTGATGCCATCTTATTTATTCCTTCAAAAATGTGGTGTTGTCGTATACTTATCTAAGAAAATTGTTTTCCAAACCATGTTCTAAATTACTTCTTATAGTAAATAAAAGACAACCATGTTCTAAGTTGCTTATTATAGTGGATAAAATACTTAGAAAATCACAACATTAATTTCTAACCATAATTTCAATAAATTCATGTCAAATTTCACATCTTCCATAATACAATTCCCCCTCACTTCTTTATGAATTCATGTCAAAGTTCACATCTTCCACAATACAATGCCCCCTCACTTCTTTATGGATGTGATGTTTGGGCATGTATTTGGAACAAATAATGTGTTTGCATGCCATATTAAACTGAAGAAAATAAATTGTAATTTCCACACCTAATTATATTTAGTGAATTTGGAACACTTCATCTTTTTACTTTGTAATTTCCACACCTAATTATATTTAGTGAATTTGGAATACTTCATCTTTTTACTTGTTTGGGCATGTATTTGGAACAAATAATGTGTTTGCATATCATATTAAACTGAAAAAAAAAAAAAAATTATAATTTGCACACCTAATTATACTTAGTAAACTTGGAACACTTCATCTTTTTACTTCAAAAATATTTTGAATAATAATTAATACATTACATGGTTTTTTATACATAGTTGGTTCTCATTTTTAGTACATAGCATATGCTTATATTTAACTATCTAATCCTCTATGTAGTGTTTTACACAAGGACACTTAAGATTTTGTTTTATTTTTGTTTTTTGTTTTGTTTTTTTACATTGTTCACTTCACTAAGCAACATTATGCATAAATCTTATTATCATTTTCTTTTCAACCTAAAACATTAGGAAAAATGGCTAAATAGCATTATTTCAGGGGTTCACACTCTATTTCATGATCTTCTAGGGTTAGTAGCTTATTAAAATTATTTCAAGATCTTCTAAGATTTAGTAGCTTATTAAAATTATTTCAAGATTTCACACTCTTTTTCATGATCTTGTGAGGTCAAATAACTTATTAATATTGTTTCAATCTTTCACACTCTTTCTCATAATATTATAGTAAAAAAAATGATTAAATTAAAAACAATAATATTCTTAAGAAAAAAAATACCCAATTCACACTCAAATTTCTAACAACAAACCGTCATAACCACATTGCAAAATATTTATGACTATATTAAAGAAAATTTAAGACATTTTATATAGACGCATATACTCCTTTAAGAATATGTGAATATACATCTGGCAATGTATATAAATGTTATATAGCGAAAGTGCCAAGTGCTTAGTGTTTGTTGCTCCTGACCGAAAAAACCACCATGAAAGTGGTCATTGCTTAGTGTAGTTGCTCTATCAATCAAGGAGGATTTAAACCTCTACTAAGTTTCCTTGATTGCACAATCATGGATGAGGATGTCTACTCTCTTGTACCATCATATCAAAATATCTATTATGAAATTAGAGATGATAATGATGCATGAAGGTGATTGTAGGATATACATTCAAGCGATAGAGTATTGGTGTTTTCTTTTGATCCATAAATGGTAGGCCTAAGGCCAATACATTTCACCAACATGGATGAATATTGTGGAGTAAATTTGTTCTATATTTTAATGGCCAACTCCAGTGGAGAATTCAATGAAATATAACTCTATTGTCCCTTCAAATTCTTGCAATAGTAGGATAAAATTCTTTATTGTCAGTGAGTATATCGTGTACAATCTGTGGACGTAATTACTTCCAAGAAAAACAAAATCTATGCAATCTGCAAGTTTGTCTATCCCAATTTCCAATTGACTTCAATTGGATTATCGGTCAACCTCCAATCAGTATTAAGTTGGTTTCCATTCAATCTCTTGTTGTCGAACCTTTGAATTCCCCATCAATTACTTTGACTTAACTTAACTCAACATTCAATCCTTCACCTAGTGGATCCACCTTGACTATACAATCAAATGATTGTTTTATCACTGCAAAAAATATAACAACCCAACAAACAGGGCCCTTGTTAGTGACACTGGGCACATCAAATTCATTCTCTTCCAAGTCTATCATCTTGGCCCTTACATTATAATAATTAGTATTGCCAAGCTCTATGAACAAACATTCCTAGTGCCCATTTTTCCTAATCAACAAGAAAGGAAACTTGGTGGATGTCATAATTATACTATTTTGTCAACCTCAAGAATGACCTAATCCCCATATTGTATATTTAATAGGAGTCAATAATCACATTTGAAAAAAAATTGTTGATACATAAGCTTCATGAGCATGCCTTATCATTGAATACTAAGCATTTCCTTGGCCTAGACCTACTCCTACATGAGATCCTCACTCATTTGTTTAATAAGAATCTCTTGTTTCCCCAAAACCATGCACTCGATCATTTTCTCATATAGAAGGGTCACATGGATAACAAACTCTCACTCTCTCTATTGTTGGTTCCCCTTGTCCTTCTCTCCCATTTCTTCTACCACATCCTTCTCTTCCTCAAATAGGACCAACTTAATGGTTGTGACCTCCCCACTCTTGACCATCAACCTAACCTCCCTCTTGATAGAATTGATTCTCTTACACTCCCTATTCACTCTAGATATCATCTCCTCATCTGTGGGTCTCTTGAATTTCTCCAAGACACCATCCTCATCATCCCTATAGCCATAATAACTTAGCATCAATTTGCTTGTAAATATAATACCTATACCTCCTCTTCTTCACCTTGTGGAACTTATTGAAAACATGTTTGATGTCAGGAGGAATTTCCCAACCCCACTTGTATAATTGGTTGTTGGAGTATGGCATGTTACAATCTTCCAACAACCAATTTTACAAGTGGGATTGTGAAATTCCTTCCCAATGTCAAGGAGATATTAGATAATCCCCCCAAGGAAAATAAGAGTTGTTATAGGTATGATATTCATAAGTGAATTGATGTCAGTTATTATGGATAAAGGGTGTCAAGGATGGTATCTTGGAGAAATTTGAGCAGCCTGTGAAGGAGGAGATGTCTGCCAGAGAAATAAGGGGGTGGTAGAGGATCGAGTATATCAAGATGGAATCTAGGTTGATAGTCAAGAGAGGGAAGGTAGTTGTTTTTAAGTCATTCCTATTTGAGAAAGAGGAGGATGTGGCAGAAGAAATGGGAGAGCAGGACAAGGGAAACCAACAGTAGAGAGAGTGAGGGTTTTTTTCCCATGTTCCCCTTTCGAATGAGAAAAAAATTTAGCACATGGTTGTGGAGAAGAAGAAACATGATATTCTTTGTAAGTATACAAGTGACGATATCATAGAGGATCAAGACAAGGCTAAGGAAATGCTTGATATTTAGCAATAAGGCATGCTAGTGAAGCTTATGGATCTTCATGATTTTTTCCAAATGTGTTTATTAAGTTCTATTAAATATTTAATATGGGACTTAGGTCATTGTTGAGGTTCATAAAGTGTTATAATTAATAAATCCATGAGGGTTCCTTTCATGTTCATTAGGAAAAAGGGGAACTAGGAAGCTCTAGTTGTATTGCTTGGTAATCTTAATTATGCCAAAGTAGGGGCCAAGATGATGAACTTGGAAGGGAATGAAGTTGATGTTCCTAGTGCCACCGAGAAGGGCCCTATCAACATATACTTTGGGGAAACAAAATTCGTCCCCATCCTCAAAGAGCTATTCGATAATCCCCCTTGAGACGAAGTATAGGAGGTCTAGCTATGATATTTACAAGTGAAATGATGCCAGTTCATATTATGGCTACAGGAATGATGAGGACAATATCTTGGAGAAAATCGAGAAGGTTTCATAGGAGGATATGTGAGCTAGAGAACTAAGGAAGTCGTAGAGGATTGATTATGTGCACTAAATTATGAGATGCACCAAAGAGTGACCTTTGTTTTTCCTCTGTAAAGAAAAACCTCCACAAAATTTAATTATAGAGATTTGCATATGTAGTTTAAGAACTAAATTATTTTTCTTCTAGTTGTTTTTATTACTTCTCTTATGCACGTTGTCATCATCATCCCTGATTCACATAAATTTATTTTTAGGAACACACACACACACAAACTATTGGCACACTTATTTATACTGAGAGGGGGGTAAATCATTATAAGACTACATTTTCTTTTCTTTTAATATTTATCAACGTGTTACTTTACCAACTATAACTATTAATGATAATCAAAAAACCATACAATCAATAGTACACACAGATTTAACATGGAAACCAAAATACGACAAACCCAAAAAACAATTATTTTATAAAATCATGTAGGAAACAACCTATTGTTACAATATTTGTAGGCACCAACCTGCAGGAGTCACCAATCCCCTTAGTTGAGAATGAACTCAGTACTTCCTATAGGAACCAACCTACATATGCAATATTTGCAAGAACCAACCTATAGGAGACACCAATCCCATTATCTGAGTACCAACTCAACAATATGTAGGAACCAACCTACTACAAACACCAATCTCTTCAATCTGTCAATAATGTCAAATATTATCTTTCCCTCAAACCTTCACTTGAATAAAAATGTTGCTTTCTCTCTATTGTCACACTGCATTCCTCTAGTTCACAATCTTCTTGATTTCAGAAGTTCCTTAGACCTTGCACCTCCCATCTAAACTTAGATGATTACATTATATTTATTTCATTCTTTTGCATCCTCGAACCTCAAAGCCTCAAATCTTATTTTCACATGATCCACACTCACTCCACTTGCTCACCCTTCACCTTTATTCTTTGAATTGGATTTGAGAATCGTTATTTATATAGAGAATACACCCAAGGTTTTTTCCACAAGAAATTTTTTTTCTCATGAGATCTGATCTAGATCACTTGGATCTTTCTTAAAATTTGGACTTCATGAATCCTTCAAAATTGGTCCCAATTTTCTCTTAATTCATATGTTATCTAGTCACTAAACAAAGAATAAAACTTAACTCTGATCATTCGTCAAATGCATTCCCTTGAATTGATCATGGTCGTTGGTCTCTTCTCTACCCATCAAAACATGCAACGCAGCCTCAACACTCAGCCATTATTTGATCTATCTTCGATCTAATATCAACCATCAATCTTCTCACTATCTAATACAACAAACAAATGATCTCATTTCTTTGCACCCATTGAGTCTGGTTCCTAATCAATTCTCATCCATTGATCTCTTATAATCATATAGGTACCACCGAGTCTTGGAACACATAGCATATCACTCAATACTCAGTAACTGTCGGATATGCCTTGTAATTGAGTGTCCATCGTTGATCACATTCACTAAATATAAAAATGCAATCCATGAGCCTCATTTCTTTGTATTTGTATGATCATTCCTTTGGATTTAATATTTACCATTGCTCTATTTACTATCCACCAAAAAACACCAAGCAACAACAATGAAAATTGATCGTCTAATTGGTCCTTGGATTAAATGTCAAGCATAGATATTTTATTTCTAGAACGCTCAACATGACCTCGACACTTATCAGTCATCCAATCTAGACTCTAATTCAATATCATCCATCAAAACATTTCACCATGGGTCTAAGGCCACCATTTCTTCCATTAAAACTTCTACAACCTCCAAAATACACCCTTTTGTTTCACCTCACTTATTTTGCAACCATACGTAAAAAAAAATCCAAGAATTTCACTGCAGGTCTAAGGGATTTGCATTCAAACTTCCATAGCCTCCAAAATACACCTTCACATTCCACCACACTTATTTTGCACCCATACTCAGAAAATTTTCCAAGAATTTTTCCGATTCACTTGTCTATATTTGCGACCCCGTCCAACTTATTCCTCATAGTTAGAAAATTTCTTATAATTCACCATGTTGCACAAGACATTGTGACACTTCTACACCATGCTCATTGACCCAATATACTTCATTAACTTCGTGATGTCTTGATACTTAGTCAATTTTTGAGATCTCACCATGGATCCGTGGTTTGTTCTCATTTCATTATTTCTTCACATACTTCATATTCTCCGCCTCTCTGTGAAAATCCATGTTTGTCTTAATACTTAGTCATTTTTTTGAAATCTCACCATGGTCCATGGTAACTTTATGACTCTTCTATACATTCACCTAAATCTGATTGTTCTGATCCATTGTGTTGATGTTGTAAATGAGGTGGCTTCCACGTGGAATTCTTCTACATGTTTATTAGATGACATGGAATTAGTACATGTCCTGACATGTGGCACTGCACATGGCATATACAAAGCTTCTTGTTATGGAATTGGTGTGGTACTAACATGACTCCCTCTGATGTGAAACTCATATTACTGGACACATGGTGTTGATGTGGCATATGATCTCTCTCACCAGGTATCAATCCCAAATCATTTGATCTTAGTCATTGATTTATGAATGATCAACAGTTAGGATTTATCCAGTTCCAGGTTCACGATTTTCCATGATAAAATTTAACTCTTTGCATAGGATTCCATAGCTCCTCCTCTCTCATTCAAACTTTCTTACCTCTTGTTTTCATTATAAACCTATGTTCCCTTGGACTTTAACTTTGGCTCCTCCATTGTTGTTCATACCTACAATGGGATTTTTCCAGGTTTCTATCGCTCATCTTCTTGTTATTCTTATGCAACCATGAATCTATTCCACACACAATCACTTCACCTTCAGGGTAAACACAGAACTCTTGCAAAAAATCAACAATTTATAGTCATATTCATGCACAGAAGCTCATCGATGAACAATGGGGATCCTTTGTCTGGTTCAACTTCCTTGGTATGCTTCTTTAACCTTGATGACAAAAGTTTACCATGATTGTCACAGTTATGTCTACCTTTGACATCAATGACAACACAATTTTCAACAATCTCACCCTTTGTCATTGATGGAAACACTTAGTTATTTCGGTACTCCTCTGCTTCCTGCAAGTCTCTCTTTCTACAAATAGCCCCCTTTCTATGTACTCTCACCCTTTGATATCAATGGAAAAGGTATATTCTCCCACTTTCATTGTACCTTTCATTTTCTTCTCTACAAACAACAACCTTCTTGTTTTTGCAACTCCCCCTGAGATTGTGCTCCTCTTTTAGTGATTTAGTGATTGTATGGAATAGATACCACCCCCAATTTCTATTTGATATACTCAAATACTTCTCTAGGAAGAGTGTAACATCCCCGGCCCTCCAAAGACCGGGTAATGCTACCAACACAACCTTAACTTAGCCTTTAACTATTGGGCTATGCCACATAGAGATACTTGCAGAAAAACATACACATTCATATAAACATAGAATGACTATTCTATGTATATATAACATAATAATCTGGAAATAATAGTAAGCCTACACATGCAGCATATACAACATACACATGAAATACTGATCAATTACAACATCTGTACCATTACACCTCATGTAAATGAACATAAGAGTGGTACTTATCTTTTATTAGAAGACCACCAACTGCGTGCAAACCTTCCATGAACCTCCCAGCCATAGACCGCATGGCTCATCACTCTCATCAATAGGTCACCCCCGAGCTGGGACTAAGCTCCACCGGGAAAGGGAATCTTAGGCTAGGAAAGTTCAACATGAAGACACACATTTTATGAGGATGGATTCTCTCCCAGGAGCCACTTATGCCCAGTGCTCACAGACTCTCATTACCCAAATGCCTATCCCACCTCACGAGTATACACCTTCACTGTCACACTGGATAGTCCTTCCGCTGCTAAACCTCCCTTGTATTTGGCTTCAACAATAGGCCGAACCAGAATTCTCCGAGCTCTGTGGTAGCTACAGGACCCCTTCCAAGAGTTCTCATTTCCTCCACGCACTCTCTCACCTGGAGAGATTCTCTCACATGCCTAACAACCTGCTTCTTCAAAAACAACCACCTCTCTCACCTGGAGAGAGTGTTGCACACAGGCCTGACAATCGGCTTCTTCAACTCCATTCCAGCACAAGGAGGACAACTACAAGGCTCAACAAGGAAGAGATGATAGCAAGCCACACTCAGTCCAGAAACTGCGTGGCCATAACAGCCAACAACTATGACACACACACAGCATAGACATATTCAGGATGCTCGTGTTTCACATAAAACATATCTTAGTCCACGAGTTCTCATTACGTTCAGGATGCGTGAATAGAGGAAAAAACATAGAGATTGAGTGCAGAGGCAAAAAAAATTCAGATGTAAAATTGGATTCACAATGTGGATAAACCTCGGTTCATAAGACACACAAGTCGGCTTTTTCCCTTCCCTCTAGTTTCTTAGATGTGCCAAGTTATGCCAAGGGTAGACGTAGAGGCCAACAGTTCAGATGCCCCCGATCTCAGCAAACTCAGGTGG
>JASDQU010013649.1:16152-27067 GCA_032191745.1 Picea mariana
CGAACCCCCAACACGGCTGTCTTCTACAACTTTAATTGCATGCGCCCAGGTCGACATCTGTCTTCCTGGAGCTGCATGCACTCTATTTTTCATATGTTCCTTTCCTAGGAACTTGGGACAACACTTGGTCAATTGACCACCTTAGCCTTTTAGGAAATAATAATAAATTATTATCCCCATTAGAGGTAAGCCCCCTAGCATAGCCCCTAGGCCCAAAAACTTAGCCTCCTCCCTTACCCAACCTTTTGGAAGCTTAGTCCCCCATCACTCTTTCTTCGTGGTTGGTCTTGACGTAGTGGTTTTTATATTTTATTAAAGATATGCATAATTACATATACAAAATCAGGCTTATGGCCTTTAACACCTAGGATCTCCGACCTAATAAACACATAAGCCCACCAGCTTATAGTCATTTGGCTCACCATCCTATAAAAATAATTACAATTCATAAATACAACCGGGGCTCGTCCTTCGGGTATTACAATCCCATCCCCTTATTTTTGCATTGTCCTCAGTGCAACTCTTTCCACAACATCAGCAAGATTTCCCAAAATATTCAAAAAGATGCGGGTATTTTTCCCGCATATCACCCTCATGTTCCCATGTCACGTCCTTAAGACCGTACCAGGTCCACTGGACCTTTACAAGCCCTATGGATCGATTTCAATTTTCTAAACATAAAATTTTCTATAGTCTCTATTCATGTGACTACCTGGCTTGCAACTTTCATGTTGCAATGTTTAACAGTTTCTACAATGTTCTCAACTTCATGAGTTAGCAACATTTCAGCCATTAGTATAATTATTTCCATGCCAAAAACATAGATGCATGCACTTGCAAAACACATTCATCCAAGTGCATTTAAGTATACAATTCCATCATGTATGAGTGCAACTCTGCCCCTTACTAGACATGAGTACAACTCTCAATGCTTATTTATTCAGTGCACCCTTGTATTGAATTACATAATGCTCTTCACCTCAGTCATGTATCTCACCATCCATAAGTTGGAATTCTAGCCAATGTGTTGCCACATTCTCCACACACCTTCTATTATCTTCCCAATTAATTGGATGCCTTCCTTTTCGACCCGAACACTACACCAAGAATATAATTTTGTGGTGTTCATTAGTGTTAGCAAAAAGGTTGCAGTCCAAGTTTTATTTAAAGGTAGGAATAATTTTAGTACTTGTGTGGCTCATAACCTTTCCATATCCATACCTTGTCATATCCAACCATGTCCTGGGCTCATACATGACTAGCTTACTGGCATTCATTCCTATAACTAGTTCTTATCTTTTAATTCTTTGGTTATTACCCCATAACCAAATTAACATGACATTCTCATATGTCAGTGTGTGCATTCAAAGATAAAAATCTTTGAATTAATACAGGCCTCTAGCCTTTACCACATCCAGTGGTATGCATTCAATAATATAATCATGTGATTTTATAAAATAAATCTGGCTGAGGAAATTCTTACCAAAATTTCCTTTCAATAATTATGCAAAAAGAGTGATAAAAACTCATACCTGCATGACTGCCATTAATAAATTTTGTACTAAATGAAACTCCGATGGAAGTAGAATCTTTCATGCTTATTTTATCAAACTTATAACCAACACTTCAACTCACTATTGCTTCACTCCTTATGCAACAACATCACCAACAACACTTGCAAACACACAAGCATTCTTTCCTCTAGCTGACTCAACAAGTCATAACATACTTGCTGCCACAAAAATTGCAGCAACTTCGTTCCCATGTGCAATTTTTCCTGGTTGAACCCATAAGTCTTCAATTCTTCCCAGGTTCTTGAATCTTCTTCTGATCTCATTGTAGTCATTGTACATGACTATTTTTGTCCTGAGCACTTTCTAGCCAAAACACTCTTGGATACCTTTGCATTTATAGTCCCAAAATAAGTTGATATTAACCTTCATCTTTCATTAATTTCTTGGGTCGAACTAACCTAATCTCATACTTGGATGAATCAAATTGCACACCAAGTTGTTTTATAGAATCCGGATTCTTCAACATCCAGTTTCTCTTCAGGACTGAACTTCTTCAGCCCCTTCCTGACGGAATACTTTAGTACTTGAAGTTTTCTTGTACTCTTCGCTTCTCTTTTGCTAGTTGCATAGAATTAACTGAAAGTCCTTCTTTTTCCTTACCATCATAGATTCAAGTGATACCTCCAATCTCTTGGGTTGTCACTCATGGCTTTATGGTTATTCATTATTATATAAAGAGTATGTCTCCTAAATTAACCTGATTATGATCCCATAACCAATCATAACATAATATGCAACTAAAATTTTCTCTAAATGAATTCTAGCATCAACAACACTCACACACTTCGGGCCTTAGGCCATTACATATCAATTTAAATACTGAAAATTAACTAAAGAAATCCTTACCTTGATCCCCTTCAACATGTATGCATCAACAGAAACTAAATGCATACTTGCCTTGTTGTTACCAACCTAATTGTTGTTGTCTGACCAACTAATATTTGTAGAAGCTCACAAACTTACCCCTTCATCATGTTGATCACCATTCCTTCCATCCTCATGGGTCTTTACCTCGACAGAAATTATATGCAACAACAACATCCACATAATACATAATCCATCCTTTAGTCATACTCAAACATTATTTCATAATGGAAGACTATTCTAAGTTCACCAACATGTTATATGCATGTCAAAGCATGTACATATGAAAAATTACACATCCATATTGATGCAGACCCCCCCCCCACTCTCCTTGGGGCTGGATGACCTCCGGTTTTAGGATATTTTTTCCTTCTGAGTCGGATCGACCCTTCGGGCTCCTTATTTAACCAAAAAAAATTATACACAAGCCCCCTTCTTTCCTAAGGCACAGGTCTTATGATACCCGCGAGCTATTCTTGCTTGCTTCCAAAACTCCAAGTTTCAAGCGCTATCCATTTTTTCATTATCCCTTTCATTCTTAAGACTGTGGGTTGTGACCTCATGGAAAGTTGTGATTGCAGGCGTGGGCAAGAGTGGTTTTAGGCCAACCTGCTTTTCACCCCGCAATTCACCTCCAACTGCCACGTATCACTTTGTTAAAACCATGGTATAAATTGCGGCCCGCTCTCAGATTTTTAACATCTGAGCAAGTTCTAGCCCCACAATCCAGCTCATCTGTCAGTCTCTCAATTTCGGCAATGATACGTGATCAACGAATACTATCTATTCTCCTTTTATGTATTTCATGCGTATTCTCAGACCTCCATGTTTTGTTGGCACGTAGCTCTCTTCCAAACCAATGGCTATGATTGATTCTAGATCTCCGGCCCTCGAGAGTTTCAACTCTCAACTCTCGCTTCCTTCTCAGTAGCTATCTTCCAAAGTGGAAGATCTGCTGACACCTATCACTTTATATGTGCAACTACAATTTCCTCCGTGAGTTCAGCCTTCGGGAGTTTTAGTTCTCAACCTCTCGTTTCTTCTGGAGAGATTTCTCTGAAATGGTAGTTCAGCTGCCATGCGCCCTTCTAAATCGATGGCTCTTCCCCCGCCTCAGAAATTTAGTATTTCCAACCAGATCAATGGTCATTCATCTCCCTTCTCAATCAACAATCGAGATATCCCTCAGGACTTTGGTGTTTTCACCCTATGCTTTCCTCCAAAGTTCTCTGTACCCGGAGTTCCATATCTGGTGCCATGCATCCACTTTCAGATCAACGACTATCCAACGGAGTGAGTCTATATCTTCCATGTGTCTCATTGCAGATCAATGATCCACGTTCCTTCTTTCATCTCAATGGCCCTTAGATGTTTCGGGCTTCAACGCTTCGAAACATTATGAAACACAACTTCAAAAAAACGTCGGAGTACGATTCTCAGAAGTTCGCGATCTGGTGACACCTCTCCAACCCAGATCAACAGCTCTCAGTTGCTTCAGCTATTCAGGATTCAACGATTTCAAACTTTCATCCTTCGCGTTCTCCCAGAGTGTTTTCTCCTAGAGTTCACGATCTATTGACACGTACCCTCGTGCACGATCAACAATCATAAGTGGCTTCGACACTTCGGCTTCGGCGATTTTCGTATCTTCCCCAACCACAAAATTCTGAAGTGGTTTGCTCCAAAGTTATGGATCTTTCTCCACCTGTTAGCCTGGAAGATGGATGGTCCCAAATCACTTCAGGACTTTGGGACTTTGACAAGTCCACTCTCCTATGCACACAAGGGTTAAGTCTCGTGCGCTTACCTTTGAATCCAACAGTTGTTGGTCCTTCACGCTCAGACCCAAAAGATGGGATATGTTCCTCTCCTTTGTGCTTCCTTTGTTCTACTGGACATTGATCTAACGGTCCAAGATCCTCCTTAGAGATGACCTTGGGCAGCGACCTTACGCAAACACGCAATTGCGGGCACACTCAAAGGTGGTTTGAGACCAAACTACTTTTCGTCTCGCAATTCACCTTAAGCATACATGCATCCTTTCTCCAAAAATGTGGTTTGGATTGCGTCCCACCCTCGACTTCGTAAATCTTGAGCACCTTCTATACTCGCAATGTGAGGTGACCGTCGATCTCACAATCTTGACGATGCTTCTAAATGGATGACTGAGATCTACCTCCAACAGTTTAGATCTCTTCTAACTTAGAATATTTTCTAAGTATTCAAAGGCTTTGACCTTTGCTCCTCCTTTGAGTCCATCTATCGGGTCTCATCTTCGCTCACGTAAGCGTTATATCTTTTGAGCTTTACGACTTAGAATGATTCCATCTCCCCCACACTCCTTGTGTTATCTCTTATGAGCTTTTTGAGTTACTCAGTATCCTAAGGGTCTCGATCCTTCTATTTCCTTTCAAAGGAAATCTTCGTTTCCTCCTAGAAACCTTCTGCTTAAAGCACACCTTGCTGAGTGTTTTCTACAAAGTGTTCAACAGATCTGTGAGTATCTTCCTCTAATACTCTTCTCCCTAGAATCGACAAAGATTTCTCTCTGTTCACGCTTGCACTCGCTCAATGCCCGCCTGGCAGAGCCCTACAGAGTTCTCAGTGACTCTATCTCTCTCTGAACTCAACACAGAGTTCTTCTTGTGCACTCCTTGCACTAGCAATTCACATGAGAGAGACAATTGAAACTTATTCGTTACCTCACTAGTTCACACATTACTCTGTGGTCCAACACCACTTCTGTCATGGTTTTACAATACTGCTACTCCTCCTGAGCTTCTTAACACGGCCAAGGTAACCTCTTGGCACTCATGAATGTTCTGAGGTTCAAAATTGGTTTCTCTAGACACAATTTCCACCTTAAACCTCGGGTCCAATGACCACTTATCCAACCCATCCAGGCTTAGCGTTGAAACCATGGGTCAGAACTCAAATTTTGTCTACTTCAACAACAATTATTTCCGAAACCTTTTCTTCAACTTCCACTAACATGGCCCATTCAGGCTCAGTGTTGTAACCATGCTCTAATACCATATTGTAACATCCCCGGCCCTCCAAAGACCAGGTAATTCTATCGACCCAACCTTAAATTAGCCTTTAACTAATGGTATATGCCACACATAGATACTTGTGGAAAAACATACACATCCATAATCATAGACTCTCATTCCCCACATGTCTGTCCCACCCCAGGAGTATACACCTTCACTATCACACCCGATAGTCCTTTGGCTGCTAAACCTCCCTTACCTTGGGCTTCAACAACAGGACGGACCATAATTCTGTTAGCTCTGTGGAAGCTACAGGACCCCTTCCAGGAGTTCTCATTTCCTCCGCGCACTCTCTCACCTGGAGAGAGTCGCTCACAGGCCTGACAACCTGCTTCTTCAACCACAACCACCTCTCTCTCTTGGAGAGAGTGTTGCACATAGGCCTGACAACCTGCTTCTTCAACTATGTTCCAACATAAGGAGGACAACTTCAAGGCTCAGCAAGGAACATACGACATCAATCCACACTCAGTCCAGGAACTGCGTGGCCACAACAGCCAACATCTATGACACACACACAACACAGATATATTCGAGGTGCTCGTATTTCAAAAAAATCACGTCTTAGTCCACGGGTTCTCACTAGGTTCAGGATGAGTGAACAGAGGACAAAACATAGAGGTCGAGTGCAGAGGAAAAATGGGTTCAAACGTGAACTCGAATTTGTAGTGTGGATAAACGTTGGTTCACAAGACACACAAGTCGACTTTTTCCCTTCCCTCTAGTTTCTCATATGTGCTAGGCTATGCTGAGGGAAGACATAGAGGCCAATGGTTCAGATGCCCCCGATCCTAGTGAACTCAGGCGGAGGGTGACATAATGGCTAGCAAACCCCCAACACAGTTGACTTCTGCATCTTTAACTGCATGCACCTAGGTCAACATCTATTTTCTTGGAGCTGCATGCACTCCATTTTGCATACGTTCCTTTCCCAAGAACTTGAGACAACACTTGGTCAATTGACCACCTTAGCCTTTTAGGAAATAATAATAAATTATTATCCCCTTTAGAGGTAAGCCACCTAGCTTATCCCCTAGGCCCACACACTTAGCCTCCTCCCTTACCCAACCATGTGGAAGCTTAGTCCCCCATCACACTTTCTTCATGGTCGGTATGCACGCAGCGATGTTTATATTTTATTAATGATCTGCATAATTACATATACAAAATCAGGCTTCTGGCCTTTAACACCTAGGATCTCCGGCCTAATAAACACATAAGCCCACCAGCTTATATTCACTTGGCTCACCATCCTATAAACATAATTACAATTCATAAATACAACTGGGGCTTGTCCTTGGGGTATTAAAATCCCCTCCCCTTATTTTTACACTATCCTCAGTGCAACTCTTTACAAAACATCAACAAGATTTTCCAAAATCTTAAAAAAGATGTGGGTGTTCTTCATGCATAGCACCCTCATGCTCCCATGTCATGTCCTCAGGACCGTACCAGGTACACTGGACCTTTACAATCTATATGAATCAATTCCAGAGCTGTTTTCTCTTTCGGTCTAATTTGCGTACTGAATGCACTTGCAAGACACCTTCTTTCTCCACCTGAATCACATTCCAATCACTAACATGATTAGCATCGGGTATATATTTCTCAATCAATGAAATATGAAACACATTATGTACAGTCATGGATGCAGGTAATGAAAGCGTATATGCAATATATATATATATATATATATATATACAAACAATTTTAATAACATTATAACCTGTATACAACATACAAAACATACAATAAATAGAGAATTGTACTTATCATTTGATTGAGAAGACTTCCACATAAACATGGTCTAGGCCAAGGTACCAAAACTCAACAGCGCTCCAACCAATGGTCTTTCATTACCCACATGCATGTCCCACCCCAAGAGTTTACACCTCCATTGTTACACAGTCCATCAGTTGCTACACCTCCCTTTCCTTGGGCTTCAGCAACAGGCTGGACTAGAAGTCTTAGAGCATCGTGGCTCAAGGAGTTCCAACTTCCCTCATAGGTCTCCAATCAACATCTTCTCGAGCTACTCTTTGTAATCAACATTCTAAATTTAATCAACATCATCTCATCTACATCACCCACATGCAGTTATCATGAGAAAACATAAAAGAATTCATTTAGGAACTCCAACTTAATTCAAAAAGGAATTCAATTTTTTTCTCAAAACATGAAATTCCATTTGATAATTCTTCTTGGTTGTTGCCAAATTATGAATGCAGCCATCCTTGTGATTTTCCACAAGCACCAAACTGCATACCAATTTCCTGCAAGACTTCATCTTGCATACTGCCAACAAATTGTCAGTATTTTGTGTACATCATAATTCAACATGTACAACACCTTATGCAATGATCTTAGAATTGCCTGCACCTAGAAATTCAATCACAATTACCAAACAAGTTAACCAAATATAATGACTCATCATTCTATGCATATGCATGTTCATAATTAATAACAAGAAGTTTATTATTACAATTTTCTGAACATAAAATTTTCTATAGTCTTTATTCTTATGACTTCCTGGCTTGCAACTTTCCTATTGCAATGTTTAATAGTTCCTGCAATGTTCTCAACTTCATGAGTTAGCAACATTTCAGCCATTAGTATAATTGTTTCCATGCCAAAAACATATATGCATGTACTTACAAAATGCATTCAGCGAAGTGAATTTAAGTATACAATTCCATCATGTATGAGTGCAACTCTACCCCTTACTAGACATGAGTACAACTCTCAATGCATATTTATTCAATGCACCCTTGTAATGAATTACATAATGCTCTTCATATCAGTCATGTATCTCACCATCCATAAGTTGAAATTCTAGCCAATGTGTTGCCACATTCTCCACACACCTTCTATTGTCTTCCCAATTAATTGGATTCCTTCCTTTTCGACCTGAACACTACACCAATAATATAATTATGTGGTGTTCATTAGTGTTAGGAAAAAGGTTGCAGTCCAAGTTTTATTTAAAGGTAGGAATATTTTGAGTACTTGTGTGGCTCATAACCTTTCCATATCTGTACGTTTCCATATCCAACCATGTCCTAGTCTCATACATGACTAGCTTACTGGCATTCATTCCAATAACCAGTTCGTATCTTTTAATTCTTTTGTTATTACCTCATAACCAAATTAACATGACATTCTCATATGTCAGTGTGTGCATTCAAAGCTAAGAAGCCTTGAATTAATACAGGCCTCTGGCCTCTACCGCATCCAGTGGTATGCATTCAATAATATAATCATGTGATTTTATAAAATAACTCTAGCTGAGAAAATTCTTACCAAAATTTCCTTTCAGCAATTATGAAAAAAGAGTGATAAAAACTCATACCTGCATGACTGCCATTAATAAGTTTTATACTACCTGAAAGTCTGATGGAAGTAGAATATTTCATGCTTCTTTTATCGAACTTATAACCAACACTTCATCTCCCTATTGCTTCACTCCTTATGAAACAACATCACCAACAACACTTGCAAACACACAATCGATCTTTCCTCTGGCTAACTCAACGAGTTGTAACATACTTCCTGCCACAAAAATTGCAGCAACTTCTTTCCCATGTGCAAATTTTCCTTGTTGAACCCAGAAGTCTTCAATTCTTCTCGGGTTCCTGAATCTTCTTGTGCTCTCATTATAGTCATTGTATACAACTATTTTTGTCCAGAGCACTTTCTAGCCAAATCACTCTTGGTTGCCTTTGCATTTATAGTCCCAAAATAAGTTGATATTAACCTTCAGCTTTCATTAATTTCCTAGGTCCAACTAACCTAATCTTGTACTTGGATGAATCAAATTCCACACCAAGTTGTTTTATAGACTCTGGATTCTTCAACATCTAGTTACTCTCCAGGACTAAACTTCTTCAGCCCCTTCTCGATGGAATACTTTAGTACTTGAGGTTTTCTTGTAATCTCCACTTCTCTTTTGCTATATGCATAGAATTAATTGAAAGTCCTTCTTTTACCTTACCATCATAGATTCAAGTGATACCTCCAACCTCTTGGGTTGTTACTCATGGCTCTATGGTTATTCATTGTTATATAAGGAGTATGTCTCCTGAATTAACCTAGTTATGATCCCGTAACCAATCATAACATAATATGCAACTGACATTTTATCTAAGTTCATTCTAGCATAAACAACACTTACACACTCTAGGCCTTCATCCATTACATATAAATTTAAATACTGAAAATTAACTGAGGGAATCCTTACCTCAATCCACTTCAACATGTATGCATCAATAGAAACTAAATGCATACGTCTTTGGTTGTTACCAACCTACTTGTTGTTGTTTGACCAACTGATATTTGTAGAAGCTCATAGATTCCCTCTTCATTATGTTGATCACCATTCCTTCCATCTTCATAGGTCTTCACCTCTATGGAAATTATACACAACAACAACATCCACATAATACATAATCCATACTTTAGTCATACTCAAACATTATTTCATAATAGAAAACTATTCTAAGTTCACTAACATGTTATATGCATGTTCAAGCATGTACATATGCAAAATTACACCTCCATATTGATGCAGACCCCCCCCTTCTCTCCTCGGGGATGCACAACCTCTGGTTTTAGGATCTTTTTTCCTTCTGAGTCGGATCGACCCTTCGGTATCCTTATTGAACCCAAAACAATTATACACATGCCCCCTTCTTTCCTAAGGTGCAGGTCTTGTGATACCCACAAGCTATTCCTGCGTGCTTCCAAAACTCCAAGTTTCAAGCACTAGCCCCTTTTTCATTAGCCCTTTCCTTCTTAATACCGTGGGCTATGACCTCATGAAAGATGTGATTGCGGGCATGGGAAAGAGTGGTTTTAGGCCAACCCACTTTTCACTCCACAATTCACCTCTAGATGCCACATATCACTTTGTTAAAACAGTGGTATAAATTGCATCCCTCTCTCAGAGTTTTAGCAATCGAGCAAGTTTTGGCCCCACAGTCCAGATCATCTGTCGATCTATCACTTTCAGTGATGATCCATGATCAACAGATGCTATATATCCTCCTTTCCTGTATTTCACGCGCCTTCCCAAACCTCCATGATCTGTTGGCACGTAGCTCTCTTCCAAACCAATGACTATGATTGATTCTAACTCTCCAATCCTTGGGAGTTTAAACTCTCAACTCTTGCTTCCTCCTTAGTAGCTATCTTCTAGAGTGGAATATTTTCTGACACATGTCACTTTAGATGTGCAGTTATGTTTTCCTCCGCGATTCCGGCCTTCGGGAGTTTCATTTATCAACCTCTCGTTTCTTTCAGAGAAATTTCTCCGAAATGGCAGATCATCTACCACGCGTCCTTCTAAATGGACGAATCTGCTCCCACTTCAGGACTTTAGTCTTTTCAACTAGATAAATGGTCCTTTGGCTCCCTTCTCAATCAACG
>JASDQU010013649.1:39480-52422 GCA_032191745.1 Picea mariana
ATAGTGTGGTCCTAACAGCAATGAATTAGGCAACTCATCCACCACTAAGTCAGTAAAATTATCCAGCAATTCTTGAACTTTTTCAGGCAAATCATCCATTGCAGTGCTTGTAAGGATGACTCTGGGCTTCCTCACCACAATGAACTGCATAACATGTTCTTTCTTGACTTCTTTCAGAAGTTCCTTCCCACTCGTGAGAATTATGCTTGTGTTGGCTTCCTCTTTCGCTTTCTTCTCCTCTATTGGCAGCAACATGTGCGTTCTACCATTATTCTCTAAGGTGTATGTATTCTCCCTCCCATCATGAATGACATTCCTGTCAAAATGCCACAGTATTCCCAAAAAAATATGGCATACATCCATGGAAATTACATCACATAGAATTTCATCTCTATATCCTCATATCTTAAATTTAACCAAGCATTGTTTAGTAACCATTACCTGGTGTCCTTTCTACAACCATGAGACTTTGTATGGCTTCGGATGTGCAGTTGTCTCTAGCTCCAATTTCTCCACCATCTCTGTGGATACTAAGTTATCAGTGCTCCCACTATCAATTATCACCTTGCATACTCTGTCCTTAGTCTTGCAAGTCGTTCTGAAGAGACTGTTCCTCTACACCTGCTTCTCAACTCATGCCTCTGGTTTTAAGAGAAACTTTATCAACATCAGGAATCTTCCATCCTCTTCTCCTTCTGCTTCAACATATCCTCTCTATGCTTCTAAAATGTGAGCTTCACCTCCTCCTTCTTTATTTTCCTTGGGAAATTCCCAAGACATGTGTCATGTCTTTCCATAGGCATATCACCTCACTTCTCCTCCTCCTCATCGTCCTTGTCCTATAGAATAACTTCTTCCACCACCCTGTCTTCCTCAGGAACTTCCTCCTCTTTCCGAGTGACTGTGTGGTTTCTCAGCCTCATCATTAGACTTATGTGCCTTGTCACAGTTAACTCCCTTACTTTTGTTTGGGGCTGGGATTTTACCTCTTCCTTGTTGTCTTTTCTTTCTAGTCAACTTCTCCTCTGCCTTCAGCGCAAGATGATAAGCACCCTCCACTGTCCTTACTGACATCATGCTAAGCTCATCCTGGATTTCATATCTCAATCCATTTATATATCTGGCAACTTTTTCTTTGTCTCTCTCCCTTTTCCTAGTTCTAATGTTCAACCTGTAGAAATCCTCTGTGTACTCCTTAACTGTCATCCCCTTCTATCTCAGGCTCTGCATCTTCCTGAACAGATTGATTTGATAATCTTTGGGCATGAACTTAGCCTTCAACTTGGCTACCATTATGTCCCAACTCTTTATCTTATGTTTGCCTCTGCTACTCCTCTCAACCTGCAGTTCATCCCACCACAGTGTTGTGTGTCCTTTTAGCCCAGTGGAAATCTGTTTCACCTTTTTCTCTTCATCGACCTCTTCATAGTCAAAGTGTTTGTCCATGGATCTTATCCAATCCAACAACTCTTCAAGATATAAATTGCCTTCATACATTGGGACCTCTATCTTGGCTCTGCCTCCCAATCTAGCAACTGCTCTCGGAAAGCGTTCTTCGATAACATCCTCTCCTGCAGCTTCTTCGGCAACATTCTCGCCCATGGCTTCTTCACTCTCTGCATCGCTGACATCTTCAGCATCAGGTTTTCATCTCTGCATTGCCTCCATCGCCTCTAATATTGCACGAAGTTCTCGCATCTCTCTTTATATAGCTCGATTGGCTAAAGGTGGCTCCAATTGTCTCCTCGGTGGCATTGTGTTGATTGTCTGTCACACACAGAGTACAACTTCGAGTTCTTTTGTCTCCTCCCATTTTCCTACTGTCTGCAAGAAAAATTTCATCTCGGATACCACTTGATGCAAACCCCCCTTCTCTCTTAAGGGCTATGTGACCTCGCGGTCTAGGATCGATCAAGAAAATGGGTCAAATTGACTCCTTTGGCCTCTTCTAGACCCCAAAATCACTTACACATGTCCTTTCACCTGAAGCGCAGGTCGTATGAAGCCCGTGGGTTCTTTCCTAAACTTCGTTCAAATTCCACATTAACTATATGCTAGCTCTTCTTTGGTTGAGCCCCTTCCTTCTTGTGACGATGATATGGCCACTCTCCTAACTCAAAAGGTGATTCGTGATTTCGCATATCGGGCCTTTGCGTGTGAGTCACCCCTGACTCTTCCAACCTATGAAATCCCGACAGGAGCCTAGCGCGTACTAGCCCCTCTCTTCTCGTGACCAAGGTTGTGACCAGTTGCCTAATCAGAAGGCGCGTTGCGACTTCGTGTGTTGGGCCTTTGCCTGTGAGTCACCCCAACTCTCCTGACCTCTGAAATCTCAACAGGAGCCTAACGTGTGTTAGCTCCTCTACTATCCTTCACCGATGTGACCCTCCTCTATGACNTTCTGACTTTTGAACTTCTGATATCTCCTCCCTTCGAAATGAATCAACGATCCAGATCTCTCCTCGATCTGACGACTTAGATCAAGTCACGAACTCAGATTTCATGAGTGCTCTCTCCTATGTGTGTGAAGCATTAAATCTCGTGCACCTTGACTTGAATCAGATGGTTGTTGAACCTTGCTCCGTGATCCAATAACCATTGTCGCTCCTCCTCCTGAGCCTCTGTTCTCTCCGACTTAGAATATTTTCTAAGTGTTCAAAGGTTTTGAACCTTTGCTCCTCCAATGAGTCTAACTCTTGGATTTCTCCAACACTTATGGAAGGTGTTATCCCTTCTGAGCTTTGTCCTTAAGAGGATTTCGAATTCCCGCGCACTCCTTGCGTTTCAGAGAATTCAATAACTCAGATTCGAAGGATTTCTGAAAATAAATGCTTCCTACTCTCATGGCGCTCCTTTGTCCTGATTCTTCGACCCTTCAACACTTAGTTGAATCTTGGATCTGTGCACTCCTTGCACCAAATATTTTCGCAAGGTTTGAATTCTTGTGGATGACTGCGCACGCCTTGCACCAGTCTCTTTGCACTCCTTGCAAAGGGAAAGTTTTGTGTTATCTCTTCTAAGCTTCAGGATCAAAACAGATTCCGTTAACACACTCCTTGTGTTCTATGTGCACACCTTGCACCACTCAAATGAAGAGAAACAATTGAAACTTATCCTAAAATTAACAGTTCTATTCACCCATAACGAATTCATTCATTCATTCATGAAAACACAATAACAGAGAATTGCAAACAATGTCCACACCATGCATTGAGGTAATTTTCTTATGTTATATTCCAAAGTGAAAACGATTACAACTGTGATAAAAAAAACAAAAACTAGAAACTCAGAATCTCCTCCTAACTTGCAACTACCTCCTTGCTACAAATTTTCAATCCTAACTAGCCTCATTTGGGCGCACAAAATCTCTATTTATCATAGAGGGTTCTTAGGGTTTCCCCTGACTAATTGTCTACTTCAAAACCTAATCTACAACTATCTTGGATCAGTCGCATTCCAGAGTCGGAGTGGAATCTCCCACTTTGCTCATAATTGTTCAAGCATGTCTCAAAGGATTTTTTCAACGCTGAGTTTGAGCGTGCCTCAAAAGATTAATTCTAGCGTGGAGTTAAGGCCATCTTCAAAATAGCTGTCGTGTACAATCTGTGGACGGAATTACTTCCAAGAAAAACAAAATCTATGCAAGCTACAAGTTTGTCTATCCCAATTTCCAATCGACTTCAATTGGATTATCAGTCAACCTCCAATTAGTATTAAGTTGGTTTCCATTCAATCTCTTGTTGTCTAACCTTTGAATTCCCCATATATTACTTTGACTTAACTTAACTCATCATTCAATCCTTCACCTAGTGGACCCACCTTGACTATACAGTCAAATGATTTTTTTATCACTGCAAAAAATATAACAACCCAACAACTAGGGCCCTTGTTAGTGACACTGGGCACATCAAATTCATTCTCTTCCAAGTCTATCATCTTGGCCCTTACTTTATAATAATTAGTATTGCCAAGCTCTATGAACAAACATTCCTAGTGCCCATTTTTCCTAATCAACAAGAAAGGAAACTTGGTGGATGTCATAATTATACTATTTTGTCAACCTCAAGAATGACCTAACCCCCATATTGTATATTTAATAGGAGTCAATAATCACATTTGAAAAAAAAATTGTTGATACATAAGCTTCATGAGCATGCTTTGTCATTGAATATTAAGCATTTCCTTGGCCTAGACCTACTCCTACATGAGATCCTCACTCATTTATTTAATAATAATCTCTTGTTTCCCCAAAACCATGCACTCGGTCATTTTCTCATCTAGAAGGGTCACATGGATAACAAACTCTCACTCTCTCTATTGTTGGTTCCCCTTGTCCTTCTCTCCCATTTCTTCTACCACATCCTTCTCTTCCTCAAATAGGACCAACTTAATGGTTGTGACCTCCCCACTCTTGACCATCAACCTAACCTCCCTCTTGATAGAATTGATCCTCTTACACTCCCTAGTCACTCTAGATATCATCTCTTCATTTGTGGGTCTCTTGAATTTCTCCAAGACACCATCCTCATCATCCCTATATCCATAATAACTTAGCATCAATTTGCTTGTAAATATAATACCTATACCTCCTCTTCTTCACCTTGTGGAACTTATTGAAAACATGTTTGATTTCAGGGAGGAATTTCCCAGCCCCACTTGTATAATTGGTTATTGGAATATGGCATGTTACAATCTTCCCACAACCAATTTTACAAGTGGGATTGTGAAATTCCTTCCCAATGTCAAGGAGATATTAGATAAGCCCCCCAAGGAAAATAAGAGTAGTTATAGGTATGATATTCATAAGTGAATTGATGTCAGTTATTATGGATAAAGGGTGTCAAGGATGGTATCTTGGAGAAATTTGAGCAGCCCGTGAAGGAGGAGATGTCCGCCAGAGAACTAAGGGGGTGGCAGAGGATCGAGTATATCAAGATGGAATCCAGGTTGATAGTCAAGAGCGGGGAGGTAATTGTTTTTAATTCATTCCTATTTGAGAAAGAGGAGGATGTGGCAGAAGAAATGGGAGAGTAGGACAAGGGAAATCAACAGTAGAGAGAGTGAGAGTTTTTTTCCCATGTTCCCCTTCCGAATGAGAAAAAAATTGAGCGCATGGTTGTGGAGAAGAAGAAACATGATATTCTTTGTAAGTATACAAGTGACGATATCATGGAGGATCAAGACAAGGCTAAGGAAATGCTTAATATTTAGCAATAAGGCATGCTAGTGAAGCTTATGGATCATCATGATTTTTTCCAAATGTGTTTATTAAGTTCTATGAAATATTTAATATGGGACTTAGGTCATTGTTGAGGTTCACAAAGTATTATAATAAATAAATCCACGAGGGTTCCTTTCATGTTCATTAGGAAAAAGGGGAACTAGGAAGCTCTAGTTGTATTGCTTGGTAATATTAATTATGCCAAAGTAGGGGCCAAGATGACGAACTTGGAAGGGAATGAAGTTGATGTTCCTAGTGCCACCGACAAGGGCCCTATCTACATATACTTTGGCGAAACAAAATTCGTCCCCATCCTCAAAGAGCTATTCGATAATCCCCCTTGAGACGAAGTATAGGAGGTCTAGCTATGATATTTATAAGTGAAATGATGTCAGTTTATATTATGGCTACAGGAATGATGAGGACAATATCTTGGAGAAAATCGAGAAGGTTGCATAGGAGGATATGTGAGCTATAGAACTAAGGAAGTGGTAGAGGATTGATTATGTGCACTAAATTATGAGAGGCACCAAAGAGTGACCTCTGTTTTTCCTCTGTAAAGAAAAACCTCCACAAAATTTAATTATAGAGATTTGCATATGTAGTTTATGAACTAAATTATTTTTCTTCTAGTTGTTTTTATTACTTCTCTTATGCTCGTTGTCATCATCATCCCTGATTCACATAAATTTATTTTTAGGAACACACACACACACAAACTATTGGCACACTTATTTATACTGAGAGGGGGGTAAATCATTATAAGACTACATTTTCTTTTCTTTTAATATTTATCAATGTGTTACTTTACCAACTATAACTATTAATGATAATCAAAAAACCATACAATCAATAGTACACACAGATTTAACATGGAAACCAAAATAAGACAAACCCAAAAAACAATTATTTTATAAAATCATGTAGGAAACAACCTATTGTTACAATGTTTGTAGGCACCAACCTGCAGGAGTCGCCAATCCCCTTAGTTGAGAATGAACTC
The DNA here is from genome assembly GCA_032191745.1 of Picea mariana. Classification (NCBI taxonomy): domain Eukaryota; kingdom Viridiplantae; phylum Streptophyta; class Pinopsida; order Pinales; family Pinaceae; genus Picea; species Picea mariana. Next base: position 45,705 of record JASDQU010013649.1, read on the forward strand.
AGTACTTCCTATAGGAACCAACCTACATATGTAATATTTGCAAGAACCAACCTGTAGGAGACACCAATCCCATTATCTGAGTACCAACTCAACAATATGTAGGAACCAACCTACTGCAAACACCAATCTCTTCAATCTGTCAATAATGTCAAATATTATCTTTCCCTCAAACCTTCACTTTCATAAAAATGTTGCTTTCTCTCTACTGTCACACTGCATTCCTCTAGTTCACAATCTTCTTGATTTCAGAAGTTCCTTAGACCTTGCACCTCCCATCCAAACTTAGATGATTACATTATATTTATTTCATTCTTTTGCATCCTCGAACCTCAAAGCCTCAAATCTTATTTTCACATGATCCACACTCACTCCACTTGCTCACCCTTCACCTTTATTCTTTGACTTGGATTTGAGAATCGTTATTTATATAGAGAATACACCCAAGGTTTTTCCCACAAGAAAAAAAAATTCTCATGAGATCTGATCTAGATCACTTGGATCTTTCTTAAAAATTGGACTTCATGAATCCTTCAAAATTGGTCCCAATTTTCTCTTAATTCATATGTTATCTGGTCACTAAACAAAGAATAAAACTTAACTATGATCATTCGTCAAATGCATTCCCTTGAATTGATCATGGTCATTGGTCTATTCTCTACCCATCAAAACATGCAACACAACCTCAACACTCAACCATTATTTGATCTGTCTTCGATCTAATATCAACCATCAATCTTCTCACTATCTAATACAACAAACAAATGATCTCATTTATTTGCACCCATTGGATCTGGTTCCTGATCAATTCTCATCCATTGATCTCTTATAATCATATAGGTACCACCAAGTATTGGAACACATAGCATATCACTCAATACTCAGTAACTGTCAGATATGCCTTGTAATTGAGTGTCCATCGTTGATCTCATTCACTAAATATAAAAATGCAATCCATGAGCCTCATTTCTTTGTAGTTGTATGATCATTCCTTCGGATTTAATCTTTACCATTGCTCTATTTACTATCCACCAAAAAACACCATGCAACGACAATGAAAATTGATCGCCTGATTGGTCCTTGGATTAAATGTCAAGCGTAGATATTTTATTTCTAGAATGCTCGACATGACCTCGACACTTATCAATCATCCAATCTAGACTCTAATTCAATATCATCCATCAAAACATTTCACCATGGGTCTAAGGCCACCATTAAAACTTCTGCAACCTCCAAAATACACCCTTTTGTTTCACCTCACTTATTTTGCAACCATACGTAAAAAAAAATCCAAGAATTTCACTACAGGTCTAAGGGATTTGCATTCAAACTTCCATAGCCTCCAAAATACACCTTCACATTCCACCACACTTATTTTGCACCCATACTCAGAAAATTTTCCAAGAATTTTTCCGATTCACTTATCTATATTTGCGACCCCGTCCAACTTATTCCTCATAGTTAGAAAATTTCCTAGAATTCACCATGTTGCACAAGACATTGTGACACTTCTACGCCATGCTCATTGACCCAATATACTTCATTAACTTCGCGATGTCTTGATACTTAGTCAATTTTTGAGATCTCACCATGGATCCGTGGTTCATGCTCATTTCATTATTTCTTCACATACTTCATATTCTCCGCCTCTCTGTGAAAATCCATGTTTTTCTTAATACTTAGTCATTTTTTTGAAATCTCACCATGGGCCATGGTAACTTTATGATTATTCTATACATTCACCTAAATCTGATTGTTCTGATCCATTGTGTTGATGTTGTAAATGAGGTGGCTTCCACGTGGAATTCTTCTACATGTTTATTGGATGACATGGAATTAGTACATGTCCTGACATGTGGCACTGCACATGGCATATACAAAGCTTCTTGTTATGGAATTGGTGTGGTACTGACATGACTTCCTCTGATGTCGAACTCATATTACTGGACACATGGTGTTGATGTGGCATATGATCTCTCTCACCAGGTATCAATCCCAAATCCTTTGATCTTAGTCATTGATTTATGAATGATCAACGGTTAGGATTTATCCAGTTCCAGGTTCATGATTTTTCATGATAAAAGTTAACTCTTTGCATAGGATTCCATAGCTCCTCCTCTCTCATTCAAACTTTCTTACCTCTTGTTTTCATTATAAACCTATGTTCCCTTGGACTTTAACTTTGGCTCCTCAATTGTTGTTCATACCTACAATGGGATTTTTCCAGGTTTCTATCACTCATCTTCTTGTTATTCTTATGAAACCATGAATCTATTTCACACACAATCACTTCACCTTCAGCGTAAACACAGAACTCTTGCAAAAAATCAACAATGTATAGTCATATTCACACACAGAAGCTCATCGATGAACAGTGGGGATCCTTTGTCTGGTTCAACTTCCTTGGTATGCTTCTTTAACCTCGATGACAAAAGTTTACCATGATTTTCATAGTTATGTCTACCTTTGACATCAATGACAACACAATTTCCAACAATCTCACCCTTTGTCATTGATGGAAACACATAGTTATTTCAGTACTCCTCTACTTCCTGCAAGTCTCTCTTTCTACAAATACCCCCCTTTCTATGTACTCTCACCCTTTGATATCAATGGAAAAGGTATATTCTCCCACTTTCATTGTACCCTTCATTTTCTTCTCTACAAACAACAAACTTCTTGTTTTTGCAACTCCCCCTGAGATTGTGCTCCTCTTTTAGTGATTGTATGGAATAGATACCACCCCCAATTTCTATTTGATATACTCAAATACTTCTCTAGGAAGAGTGTAACATCCTCGGCCCTCCAAAGACTGGGTAATGCTACCAACACAACCTTAACTTAGCCTTTAACTACTGGGCTATTCCACATAGAGATACTTGTAGAAAAACATACACATCCATATAAACATAGAATGACTATTCTATGTATATATAACATAATAATCTGGAAATAACAGTAAGCCTACACATGCAACATATACAACATACACATGAAATACTGATTAATTACAACATCTGTACCATTACACCTCATGTAAATGAACATTAGAGTGATACTTATCTTTTATTAGAAGACCACCAACTGCGTGCAAACCTTCCATGAACCTCCCAGCCATAGACCGCATTGCTCATCACTCTCATCAATAGGTCAACCTCGAGTTGGGACTAAGCTCCACCGGGAAAGGGAATCTTAGGCTAGGAAAGGTCAATAGGAAGACACACATTTTATGAGGATGGATTCTCTCCCAGGAGCCACTTATGCCCACTGCTCACAAAATCTCATTACCCAAATGCCTATCCCACCCCATGAGTATACACCTTCACTGTCACACTGGATAGTCCTTCAGCTGCTAAACCTCCCTTGTCTTTGGCTTCAACAACAGGCCGAACCAGAATTCTCCGAGCTCTGTGGCAGCTACAGGACCCCTTCCAAGAGTTTTCATTTCCTCCACGCACTCTCTCACCTAGAGAGATTCTCTCATAGGCCTAACAACCTGCTTCTTCAACAATAACCACCTCTCTCACCTGGAGAGAGTGGTGCACATAGGCCTGACAACGTGCTTCTTCAACTCCATTCCAGCACAAGGAGGACAACTGCAAGGATCAACAAGAAAGAGACGATAGAAAGCCACACTCAGTCCAGGAACTGCGTGTCCATAACAACCAACAACTATGAAACACACACGGCATAGACATATTCAAGATGCTCGTGTTTCACATAAAACATAGCTTAGTCCACATGTTCTCATTAGGTTAAGGATGCGTGACTAAAGGACAAAACACAGAGATTGAGTGCAGAGGCAAAACAAATTCAGACGCGAAATTGGATTCACTGTGTGGATAAGCCTCGATTCATGGGACACACAGGTCAGCTTTTTCCCTTCCCTCTAGTTTCTCAGATGTGCCAGGTTATGCCAAGGGAAGATGTAGAGGCTAATAGTTCAGATGCCCCCGATCCCAGCAAACTCAGGCGGAGGGTGACAGAATGGGCTGCGAACCCCCAACACGACTGTCTTCTACAACTTTAACTACATGCGCCCAGGTCGACATCTATCTTCATGGAGCTGCATGCACTCTATTTTTCATATGTTCATTTCCCAAGAACTTGGGACAACACTTGGTCAATTGACCACCTTAGCCTTTTAGGAAATAATAATAAATTACTATCCCCATTAGAGGTAAGCCTTTTAGCTTAGCCCCTAGGCCCACAAACGTAGCCTCCTCCCTTACCCAACCTTTTGGAAGCTTAGTTCCCCATCACTCTTTCTTCGTGGTCGGTCTGCACATAACGATGTTTATATTTTATTAAAGATATGCATAATTACATATACAAAATCAGGCTTCTGGCCTTTAACACCTAGGATCTCCGGCCTAATAAACACATAAGCCCACCAGCTTATATTCGCTTGGCTCACCATCCTATAAAAATAATTACAATTCATAAATACAATTGGGGCTCGTCCTTGGGGTATTACAATCCCATCCCCTTATTTTTGCACTGTCCTCAGTGCAACTCTTTCCACAACATCGGCAAGATTTCCCAAAATATTCAAAAAGATGCGGGTATTTTTCCTGCATAGCACCCTCATGCTCCCATGTCGCGTCCTTAAGACTGTACTAGGTCCACTGGACCTTTACAAGCCCTATGGATTGATTTCAATTTTCTGAACATAAAATTTTCTATAGTCTCTATTCATGTGACTACCTGGCTTGCAAATTTCATGTTGCAATGTTTAACAGTTCCTGTAATGTTCTCAACTTCATGAGTTAGCAACATTTCAGCCATTAGTATAATTATTTCCATGCCAAAAACATATATGCATGCACTTACAAAACACATTCAGCCAAGTGCATTTAAGTATACAATTCCATCATGTATGAGTGCAACTCTGCCCCTTACTAGTCATGAGTACAACTCTCAATGCTTATTTATTTAGTGCACCTTTGTATTGAATTACATAATGCTCTTCACCTCAGTCATGTATCTCACCATCCATAAGTTGGAATTCTAGCCAATGTGTTGCCACATTCTCCACACACCTTCTATTATCTTCCCAATTAATTGGATGTCTTCCTTTTCGACCCGAACACTACACCAATAATATAATTTTGTGGTGTTCATTAGTGTTAGCAAAAAGGTTGCAGTCCAAGTTTTATTTAAAGGTAGGAATAATTTTAGTACCTGTGTGGCTCATAACCTTTCCATATCCATACCTTTCCATATCCAACCATGTCCTGGGCTCATACATGACTAGCTTACTGGCATTCATTCCTATAACTAGTTCTTATCTTTTAATTATTTGGTTACTACCCCATAACCAAATTAACATGACATTCTCATATGTCAGTGTGTGCATTCAAAGATAAAACCTTTGAATTAATACAAGCCTCTAGCCTTTACCACATCCAGTGGTATGCATTCAATAATATAATCATGTGATTTTATAAAATAACTCTGGCTAAGGAAATTCTTACCAAAATTTCCTTTCAATAATTATGCAAAAAGAGTGATAAAAACTCATACCTGCATGACTGCCATTAATAAATTTTGTACTAACTGAAACTCTGATGGCAGTAGAATCTTTCATGCTTATTTTATCAAACTTATAACCAACACTTCAACTCACTATTGCTTCACTCCTTATGCAACAACATCATCAACAACACTTGCAAACACACAAGCATTCTTTCCTCTAGCTAACTCAACAAGTCATAACATACTTGCTGCCACAAAAATTGCAGCAACTTTGTTCCCATGTGCAACTTTTCCTTGTTGAACCCATAAGTCTTCAATTCTTCCCGGGTTCCTGAATCTTCTTCTGATCTCATTGTAGTCATTGTACATGACTATTTTTGTCCTAAGCACTTTCCAGTCAAAACACTCTTGGCTACCTTTGCATTTATAGTCCCAAAATAAGTTGATATTAACCTTCATCTTTCATTCATTTCTTGGGTCGAACTAACCTAATCTCATACTTGGATGAATCAAATTGCACACCAAGTTGTTTTATAGACTCTGGATTCTTCAACATCCAGTTGCTCTTCAGGACTGAACTTCTTCAACCCCTTCCTGATGGAATACTTTAGTACTTGAGGTTTTCTTGTACTCTTCGCTTCTCTTTTGCTAGTTGCATAGAATTAACTGAAAGTCTTTCTTTTTCGTTACCATCATAGATTCAAGTGATACCTCCAACCCCTTGGGTTGTCACTCATGGCTTTATGGTTATTCATTGTTATATAAAGATTATGTCTCCTAAATTAACCTGATTATGATCCCATAACCAATCATAACATAATATGCAACTGACATTTTCTCTAAATGAATTCTAGCATCAACAACACTCACACACTTCAGGCCTTAGGCCATTACATATCAATTTAAATACTGAAAATTAACTAACGAAATCCTTACCTCGATCCCCTTCAACATGTATGCATCAACAGAAACTAAATACATACTTGCCTTGTCGTTACCAACCTACTTGTTGCTGTTTGACCAACTGATATTTGTAGAAGCTCACAAACTTACCCCTTCATCATGTTGATCACCATTCATGCCATCCTCATGGGTCTTCACATCAACAAAAATTATATGCAACAACAACATCCACATAATACATAATCCATCCTTTAGTCATACTCAAACATTATTTCATAATGGCAGACTATTCTAAGTTCACCAACATGTTATATGCATGTCCAAGCATGTACATATGAAA
>JASDQU010013649.1:56909-67887 GCA_032191745.1 Picea mariana
TATATATACACAAACAATTTTAATAACATTATAACCTGTATACAACATACAAAACATACAATAAATAGAGAATTGTACTTATATTTTGATTGAGAAGACTTCCACATAAACATGGTCTAGGCCAAGGTACCAAACCTCAACAGCACTCCAACTAACGGTCTTTCATTACCCACATGCATGTCCCACCCCAAGAGTGTACACCTTCATTGTTAAACAGTCCATCAGCTGCTACACCTCCCTTTCCTTGGGCTTCAGCAACAGGCTGGACTGGAAGTCTCAGAGCATCGTGGCTCAAGGAGTTCCAACTGCCCTCATAGGTCTCCAATCAACATCATCTCATCTACATCACCCACATGCAGTTATCATGAGAAAACATAAAAGAATTCATTTAGGAACTCCAACTTAATTCAAAAAGGAATTCAAATTTTTTCTCAAAACATGAAATTCCATTTCATAATTCTTCTTGGCTGTTGCCAAATTATGAATGCAACCATCCTTGTGATTTTCCACAAGCACCAAACTGCATACCAATTTCCTGCAAGACTTCATCTTGCATACTACCAACAAATTGTCAGTATTTTGTATACATCATAATTCAACATGTACAACACCTTATGCAATGATCTTAGAATTGTCTGCACCTAGCAATTCAATCACAATTACCAAACAATTTAACCAAATATAATGACTCATCATTCTATGCATATGCATGTTCATAATTAATAACAAGAAGTTTATTATTACAATTTTCTGAACATAAAATTTTCTATAGTCTTTATTCCTATGACTACCTGGCTTGCAACTTTCCTGTTGCAATGTTTAATAGTTCCTACAATGTTCTCAACTTTATGAGTTAGCAACATTTCAGCCATTAGTATAATTGTTTCCATGCCAAAAACATATATGCATGTACTTACAAAATGCATTTAGCGAAGTGCATTTAAGTATACAATTCCATCATGTATGAGTGCAACTTTGCCCCTTACTAGACATGAGTACAACTCTCAATGCATATTTATTCAGTGCACCCTTGTAATGAATTACATAATGCTCTTCATATCAGTCATGTATCTCACCATCCATAAGTTGGAATTCTAGTCAATGTGTTGCCACATTCTCCACACACCTTCTATTGTCTTCCCAATTAATTGGATTCCTTCCTTTTCGACCTGAACACTACACCAAGAATATAATTCTGTGGTGTTCATTAGTGTTAGAAAAAAGGTTGCAATCCAAGTTTTATTTAAAGGTAGGAAGATTTTTAGTACATGTGTGGCTCATAACCTTTCCATATATGTACGTTGCCATATCCAACCATGTCCTGGTCTCATACATGACTAGATTACTAGAATTCATTCCTATAACCAGTTCGTATCTTTTAATTCTTTTGTTATTACCTCATAACCAAATTAACATGACATTTTCATATGTCAGTGTGTGCATTCAAATCTAAGAAACCTTGAATTAATACAGGCCTCCGGCCTTTACCACATCCAGTGGTATGCATTCAATAATATAATCATGTGATTTTATAAAATAACTATGGCTGAGGAAATTCTTACCAAAATTTCCTTTCAGCAATTATGAAAAAAGAGTGATAAAAACTCATACATGCATGACTACCATTAATAAGTTTTATACTACCTGAAAGTCTGATGGAAGTAAAATATTTCATGCTTCTTTTATCAAACTTATAACCATCACTTCATCTCCCTGTTGCTTCACTCCTTATGCAACAACATCACCAACAACACTTGCAAACACACAATCATTCTTTCCTCTGGTTGACTCAACGAGTCGTAACATACTTCCTGCCACAAAAATTGCAGCAACTTCTTTCCCATGTGCAAATTTTCCTTGTTGAACCTGGAAGTCTTCAATTCTTCCCGGGTTCCTGAATCTTCTTGTGCTCTCATTATAGTCATTGTACACGAATATTTTTGTCTTGAGCACTTTCTAGCCAAATCACTCTTGGTTGCCTTTGCATTTATAGTCCCAAAATAAGTTGATATTAACCTTCAGCTTTCATTAATTTCCTAGGTCCAACTAACCTAATCTTGTACTTAGATGAATCAAATTCCACACCAAGTTGTTTTATAGACTCTGGATTCTTCAACATCCAGTTACTCTCCAGGACTGAACTTCTTCAGCCCCTTCCCTACGGAATACTTTAGTACTTGAGGTTTTCTTGTACTCTCCACTTCTCTTTTGCTATCTGCATAGAATTAATTGAAAGTCCTTCTTTTACCTTACCATCATAGATTCAAGTGATACCTCCAACCTCTTGGGTTGTTACTCATAGCTCTATGGTTATTCATTGTTATATAAGGAGTATGTCTCCTGAATTAACCTAGTTATGATCCCATAACCAATCATAACATAATATGTAACTTACATTTTATCTAAGTTCATTCTATCATCAACAACACTTACACACTCCAGGCCTTCATCCATTACATATAAATTTAAATATTGAAAATTAACTAAGGGAATCCTTACCTCGATCCCCTTCAACATGTATGCATCAATAGAAACTAAATGCATACCTCTCTAGTTGTTACCAACCTACTTGTTGTTGTCTGACCAACTGATATTTGTAGAAGCTCATAGACTTCCCCCTTCATTATGTTGATCACCATTCCTGCCATCTTCATAGGTCTTCACCTCTATGGAAATTATACACAACAACAACATCCACATAATACATAATCCATCCTTTAGTCATACTCAAACATTATTTCATAATAGAAAACTATTCTAAGTTCACTAACATGTTATATGCATGTTCAAGCATGTACATATGCAAAATTACACATCCATATTGATGCAGACCCCCCCTTTCTCTCCTCGGGGATGCACAACCTCTGGTTTTAGGATCTTTTTTCCTTCTGAGTCGGATCGACCCTTCAGTCTCCTTATTGAACCCAAAACAATTATACACAGGCCCCCTTCTTTCCTAAGGCACAGGTCTTGTGATACCCACAAGCCATTCTTGTGTGCTTCCAAAACTCCAAGTTTCAGGCACTGGCCCCTTTTTCATTAGCCCTTTCCTTCTTAATACCGTGGGCTATGACCTCATGGAAAGATGTGATTGTGGGCATGGGAAAGAGTGGTTTTAGGCCAACCCGCTTTTCGCCCCACAATTCACCTCTAGATGCCACGTATCACTTTGTTAAAATAGTGGTATAAATTGCATCCTGCTCTTAGAGTTTTAGCAATCGAGAAAGTTTTGGCCCCACAATCCAGATCATCTGTCGATCTATCACTTTCAGTGATGATCCATGATCAAAGGATGCTATATATATTCCTTTCCTGTATTTCATGCACCTTCCCAAACCTCCATGATCTGTCAGCACATGGCTCTCTTCCAAACCAATGACTACGATTGATTCTGGCTCTCCAATCCTCGGGAGTTTAAACTCTCAACTCTCGCTTCCTCCTTAGTAGCTATCTTCTCGAGTGGAAGATTTGCTGACACATGTCACTTCAGATGTGCAGCTATGATTTCCTCCGCGATTCCAACCTTCGGGAGTTTCAATTCTCAACCTCTCGTTTCTTTCAGAGAAATTTCTCCGAAATGGCAGATCATCTACCACGCGTCCTTCTAAATGGACGGCTCTGCTCCCACTTCAGGACTTTAGTCTTTTCAACTAGATAAATGGTCCTTCGGCTCCCTTCTCAATCAACGATCGAGATCTCCTTCAATATTTCGGCGCTTTCACCCTCTGCTTTCCTCCAGAGTGCTTCGTACCCGGAGTTCCAGATCTGGCACCACGCGTCCACTTTCAGATCAATGGTTGTCCAACGGAGTGAGTCTCTATTTTCTACATGTCTCCTCGCAGATCAACAATCCACGTTCCTTCCTTTAGATCAACAGCCCTTAGACGTTTCAGGCTTCGGCGCTTTGGAGCATTCTGAAACACAACTTCACAAAAACCTCGAAGTACAATTCTCCGAAGTTCACGATCTAGTGACATCTATCCAACCTAGATCAACTGCTCCCAGTTGCTTTGGCTATTCGGGCTTCGATGATTTCAAACTTTCATCCTTCGCGTTCTCCCAGAGTATTTTCACCCCGAGTTCACGATCTATTGACACATACCCTACTGCATGATCAACGATGGTTTGAAACCAAACTACTTTTTGTCCCGCAATTCACCTTGAGCCTACACACGTTCTTTCTCCAAAACCATGGTTTGGATTGTAGCCTGCCCTCGACTTCGTAAAGTTCGAGCACCTTCTATCCCTACAATGCGAGGTGACTGTCGATCTCACGATCTTGATGATGCTTCTAAATGGATGACCAAGATCTACCTCCAACAGTTCAGATATCTTCTGACTTAGAAGATTTTCTATGTATTCAAAGGCTTCAAACTTTGCTCCTCCTTCGAGTTTGTCTATCGGGTCTCGTCTTTGCTCACGTAAGCGTTATCTCTTCTGAGCTTTAGGACTTAGAATGAGTCTGTCTCCCACACACTCCTTGTGTTATCTCTTTTGAGATTTTTGAGTTACTCAATCTCGTAAGGGTCTCGACCCTTTTGTTTCCTTTCAAAGGAAAACTTCATGCCCTCCTGGCAACCTTCTGCTCAAAGCACACCTTGCTGAGCATTTTCTACAGAGTGTTCAACATCTCTGTGAGTATCTTCCTCTGATACTCTTCTCCCCGAACTCGAAAAATAGTTCTCTCTGTGCACACTTGCACTTGCTCAATGCCTACCTGGAAGAGCCCTACAAAGTTCTCAGTGAATCTATCTCTCTCTAAACTCAACACAGAGTTCTTCCTGTGCACTCCTTGCACTCGCAACTCACATGAGAGAAACAATTGAAACTTATTCATTACCTCACAAGTTCACACATTACTATGCAGTCCAACACCACTTATGTCATGGTTTTACGATAGCGCTACTCCTCCTAAGCTTCTTAACATGACCAAGGTAACCTCTTGGCACTCAAGAACGTTTTGAGGTTCGAAATTGGTTTCTCGAGACAAAATTTCCACCTTAAACCTTGGGTCCAATGACCACTTATCTATCCCATCCAGGCTCAGCATTGAAACCATGGGTCAGAACTCGAATTTTTTCTACTTCGACAACAATTCTTTCTGAAACTTTTGCTTCAACTTCCACTAACATGGCCCATCTAGGCTCAGTGTTGTAACCATGCTCTAATACCATATTGTCACATCCCCAACCCTCCAAAGACTGGGTAATGCTACCAACACAACCTTAACTTAGCCTTTAACTACAGGGCTATGCCACACAAAGATACTTGCGGAAAAACATACACATCCCTATAAACATAGAATGACTATTCTATGTATATATAACATAATAATGCGGAAATAACAATAAGCCTACACATGCAGCATATACAACTTACACATGCAATACTCATCAATTACAACATCTGTACCATTACACCGCATGTAAATGAACATAAGAGTGGCACTTATCTTTTATTATAATACCACAAACTGCGTGCAGACCTTCCACAAACCTCCTAGCCATAGATCGTGTTGCTCATCACTCTTAGCAATAGGTCACCCCCGAGCTGGGACTAAGCTCCATCGAGCAAGGGAATCCTCGGATAGGCAAGTTCAACAGAAAGACACATAGTTTATGAGGATGGATTCTCTCCCAGGAGCCACTTATTCCCACTGCTCACAGAATCTCATTTGCCACATGCCTGTCCCACCCCAGGAGTATACACCTTCATTGTCACATCGGACAATCCTTCAGATGCTAAACCTCCCTTACCTTAGGCTTCAACAATAGGCTAGACCAGAACTCTCTGAGCTTTGTGGAAGCTACAAGACCCCTTCCAGGAGTTCTCATTTCCTTTGCACACTCTCTCACCTAGAGAGAGTCGCTCACAGGACTGACAACCTGCTTCTTCAACCACAACCACCTCTCTCACCTAGAGAGAGTGTTGTACACAGGCCTGACAACCTGCTTCTTCAACTCCATTCTAGCACAAGGAGGACAACTGCAAGGCTCAGCAAGGAACATACATCAGCAAGACACACTCAGTCCAGGAACTGCATGGCCACAACAACCAACAGCTATGACACACACACGACACAGACATATTCGGGATGCTCAAGTTTCACAGAAAACATGGCTTAGTCCACAGGTTCTCACTGGGTTTAGGATGCGTGACCAGAGGACAAAATACATAGGTCACATGCAAAGGAAAAACGGGTTCATACACGACCTCATATTTGCAGTGTGGATAAACCTCGGTTCACGGGACACACAAGTCGACTTTTTCCCTTCCCTCTAGTTTCTCAAATGTGACATGTTATGTCAAGGGCAGACGCAAAGGCCAATGGTTCAAACGCCCCCGACCCCATCAAACTCAAGCAAAGGGTGAAAGAATGAGCAGCGAACCCCCAACATGGCTGACTTATGCATCTTTAACTTCATGCGCCCAGGTCGACATCCGTCTTCCTAGAGCTTCATGCACTCCATTTTTCATACGTTCCTTTCCCAGGAACTTGAGACAACACTTGGTCAATTGACCACCTTAGCCTTTTAGGAAATAATAATAAATTAGTATCCCCTTTAGAGGTAATCCCCCTAGCTTAGCCCCTAGGCCCACACACTTAGCGTTCTCCCTTACCCAACCTTGTGGAAGCTTAGTCCCCCATCACTCTTTCTTCGTGGTTGGTCTGCACGCAACGATTTTTATATTTTATTAATGATATGCATAATTACATATACAAAATCAGGCTTCTGGCCTTTAACACCTAGGCTCTCCGGCCTAATAAACACATAAGCCCACCATATTATATTCACTTGTCTCACTAGCCTATAAACATAATTACAATTCATAAATACAACTGGGGCTCATCCTTGGGGTATTACAAAGAGGTTTTGTAAATATATCAGCAACATGTTACTTTGTGTCGATATATTCCAGGTTGACATTATGTTTTGTGACTTTCTCTCTCAAGAAATGATACTTGATTGGAATTTTCTTTGTCTTTGAATGCATGCCAAGATTCTTGGAGATATTTATTGCATTGGTATTGTCACACAGTATTTATATTGGTTGATTATACTCTACCTAAATATCTTTCAATGTTTGTTTCATCAAGAGGAATTGTGTACAACATGTTGTTGCTGCAATGTATGGTGATTTTGTTGTGTGTAGGGAAATATATGATTTCTTCTTTCTAAATGAAGACAATAGAATATTGCCCAGAAAGAACGATCCACCATTGGTGCTTTTCTATCATCCACACTACCTATCCAATATACACCTATGTAAGTTGTCAGAGTAAAGTATTTTCCTATGGGATACCATAACCATAGTACAATGTTCCTTTCATATATATGAATATTATATTTACTTCCTGCACATATGTTTCCTTTGGGGCAACTTGAAACCTTCCAACTAACCCTATTTCCTACATAATATATGGTCTTGAAGTTATCACATATAGGAGGTTGCCTATCATTGCCCTATACAAGGTTTGATTTGTGTCATTTGATTCATCTTCTTTACTTAACTTACAACCAGTGACCATAGGTTTGACGAAAGGTTTATAGTCTTCCATTTCAAACTTCTTCAATGTCTCTTTGATACATTAATTTGGTCTGAAAAATGAATATGCCTTTGTCGGTTTGAGTAATCTAAAGTCCTAAAAGGAATGAAAATTTCCAAGCATGGACATCTCAATTTGTTTTTTCATTTCTTCTACAAACGTTTGGCTTATTATGTTATCATTACTTCCAAAAATGATATCATCCACATAAACTACAATGATTAACATCTCTACAGTGTCTATTTTGATGTAAAGATTGTTATTTGTTGTTCCTCTTTTGAAACCTTGTTGTTGCAAGTATTTGTCAAGTCTTGAATATAATGCTTTAGGAGCTTTATTTAATCCATAAAGTGTTTTATTCAATATGAAAACATAATCTTCATTTTCTGACAGTAAGAATCCTTTGGACTTATTCCCCTAAATCTCCATTCATGAATGCTCACTTAACATCCCACTGATACACCTTATAATTATTGAAGCCTACAAATGCCAAAAACATTCTAATGGCTTATAGTCTCGCAACATGAGAAAATGTTTCATTAAATTCAATACCTTCTACTTGAGAATACCCTTTACAGACCAATCTTTCTTTATTTCTTACTACTTTTCCATCTTCATTTACCTTATTTCTAAATACCCACTTTGTACCAATCACATTTTTATGTTTGGGTCTTTGGACAATTTGTTGTGTCTGCTTTTTCTCAATCTGGTTTAATTCTTCCTCCATAAGATTCACACAATGTTGATCATTACTATATTTTTCAAAGAATTTAGGCTCTATTTTGGACAATAAAGAGAGATTTACTTGTTTAGATCTACTTTCCAGTTTTCTCCTAGTTTGAGTCTTAGCAATTTTATCACCAAGAATTAAGTTTTTTTAATGATTTTTCTACACAAACCTTGATGGTGTATGTGTATCTTGGTGTTATGTTTCTTCTTCTTCTACTTCTTCATTTGATTGTTCTTTTTCTTCTTCATTTCAATCTATTTCTTTCTCTTCCAGTTGGTTCATGTGTGGTGTTTCTTGATCTATTATGACATTAATTCTTTCAACAATATTCTTTAGTCTTTTGTTGTAACATCTATAGGATTTTCTTCTTGATGAATAAACAAGAAAAATTCCCTCATCTACTCTTGGGTCAAACTTTCCTAGATCCTCATCATCTCGTTTGATGTAACATTTGCTTTCAAATATTCTAAAGTGTTTGACATATGTTGTTCAGCCTTTCCACAATTCATAGGTATCCTATCATTGTTGACTCTTATTTTCCCTATGTTTAGAATGTAGACAAAAATGAAAGATTCTTCTCTCCAAAACCCATGTGATATTTTTTCTTCATTCAACATTGTCCTAGCAATCTCTTGTACATGTCTATTTTTTCATTCAATTACTCCATTTTTAGGAGTTCTTATGGCTACACACTTTCTTTTTATTCCTTGATATTCACACAATTCTTCAAATTCACTAGATGTGATCTCACCTCCATTATCTGACCTTAAACATTTGATTTTTAGATCGGTCTCATTCTCAACTAAACTTTGAATACTTTAAAATTTTCAAATGCCTCAGATTTATTTTTGAGAAAGGTAACCCAAGTAATTCTTCTATTTAATCGTCAATGAGAAACATGAAATAAATTTATCCTTGCAATCCTTTCATTCTTGTTGGTCCATAGAGATATGTATGCACAAGTTTCAATGACTTGGATGTTTCATATTCCTTTTTCTTTAATCTCACCATTGATTGTTTTCCATGCTGGCATTGCTTGCAGACAATGTATGAGGGTTTTGTGAAATTTGGCATATCTCTTACTGCTTATTTGGTAACAATTTTTACCAAGTTTTCAAAGTTAATATGGACCATTATTTTATCCCATTTCCATATTTCATATATCTACCCCATGATGCATTTTTATCCATTAATTTCATCAAGAATGTATACATTGTTTGAGGTCGTGATTGCTTTTGCAACTAGCCTGCCTAAATTTGCTTTTCCGTTCTCACATTATTGAGAGTCAAAAGTAAGAGTGTGACCCTGGTCACACATATGACTTACATTGAGAAGATTATGTTTCAAGTTTTCAACACAAGGAACCTTTTCAACCTTAGCTCTTTCATTGTCAATATTGAGAGTGCCCTTTCCATCTTTGAACTATCATTATCTCCAAAGGTAACACTGCCTTCATTCTTCTTTAGGGTGATAAAATTTGTTCTATCTCCTCTCATGTGACTAGAGCACCCACTTTCAATGTACCATTTATCCTTATTATTTTTTGCATGAAGTGAAACTTGAATGAACAAGGATTTTTCTATATTTTGTTCCTTGTGTTCCTGATTTCTTTTCATGGTTGTTGGGGATTCCTCTTTTTTATTTTCTCTGAAATCACTTCTGTAGAATTTTTCTATATGCCCAAAATTATTGCAGTTCTAACATATGATATTATAGTTCAACAAAGGGGAAAATGAGTTGTAATTTCTCCTTGAGAATCCATAGGTATATTTTTTGTTGTTCCTCATGTAACTACCTATTATATTTTTTCTACAATATATTGCTTTATGACCAAAACCATTGCAAGAATATCGGTATCCAAAGAAAGAATTTTGGTATTTGATTGTGCGATTCCATATTGATAGGAGAGTATTCCTAATTATGTCCTTGTGAGAAATATTTGTCTTTTGTGGAACATGTTGTTCTTCCTTCATGTTCTCTTCAATCTTGATAGAATTTTTTAGTATATCATCATAACTCTTGGTCCTTTCTTCACTTGAATATTTTGAAGAGGTTGAGGCTTATTCATTATCATCTTCCTTCTTTTCATTGTAACCAAGACCAGTCTTGTCGAACGATGATCTTTGACAGTTTGGGATTTCATTCAAGGTTGCAGAGATATTTTCAAATTTCATATTGGTATGTGATCTTTCCAACTCCTTTCTTAGATAAAATATTTCATATTCTAGACTTATCTTTTTTTTATTTTAGTTGGGTTCTTAAGACTTCTTCAATCATCTTTTCCTCTTTTACTTGAGTTTTTAAGTTGATGATGATATTTTAAGTTTCATGAGAACTTTCTTTTATGTCTAGCATTTATTTTATGTTCTTATTAAACTGCTCCTTTTGTAGCCATTCCTTGTTCCTCGGTTTTCCTATTTTATTTAGAGAACATATGAGATCTCCTTCAAGATATACTTATGCATCAATATTGAGATATTATTCTTCTATTGATTCTGCACTTCCATTTTCTAGGACATTACTCTATGTTTATAAATCCATAAAGAAAAAATATTTTGTTTCATTGTCATTATCATCAGAAGAGTTGTTGTATTCATTGGTATATAGATTTTTCTTTTGTCTATAGAACTTTTTCCTCTTTTCATTTTTACCCTTCTTGTACCTTTTGAAACTAGAATATTCTTTTACAATGTTATTTT
>JASDQU010013649.1:81305-92029 GCA_032191745.1 Picea mariana
TTTTGCAGTGATTCACCTTTTGGTGGTTAGACTATTTATGTAGTAACTCAGTTTGATACCAATTGTTGGCACACTCATTTATACTAAGAAGGGGGGTGAATTAGTATAAGACTACTTTTTTTCTTCTTTCAATATTTATCAATGTGTTACTTTACCAACTATGATTGTTAATGATAAAAAAACAACCATACAATCCACAATACATGGATATTTAACGTGGAAACAAAAATGGGAGAAAACCACAAAACAATTCTTTTATAAAATCATGTAGGCACCAACCTATTGTTACAATGTTTGCAAGAACCAACCTGCGGGAGACACCAATCCCCTTAGTAGAGCACTAACTCAACAGTCCCTATAGAAACCAACCTACAGCTGCAATATTTGCAGGAACCAACCTACATGAGACACCAACCCCCTTAGTTGAGCACAAAATCAACAATATGTAGGCACCAACCTACTAGATACACCAATGACCTCAATCTTTCAATAATGTTAAATATTCTCTTTCCCTCAAACCTTCACTTGCATAAATATGTTGCTCTACCTTTGTTGTCACACTACATTCTTTCAGTTCACAATCTTATTGATTTCAGAAGTTACTTAGACCTTTCATGTCCTAGCCACCCTTATATTATTACATTGTCTTCCTTTCATTCTCTGGCATACTTGGACCTCAGAGCCTCAGAGCTTCTTTTCACACAATCTACACTCACTCCACTTTCTCTCCCTTCACCTTTCTTGTCTTACTTGGATTTGAGCATAGTTATTTATACAAAGAATACACCCAAGGGTTTGTCCACAAAATAATATTTCTTATGAGGTTATCTTTGGATCGCTTCGCTCTTCCTTAAAATTTAGACTTCATCAATCCTTCAAAACTGGTCCCAATTTTCTCCTAATTCACATGTTATATGCTCATTGGACAAAGCATAAAATTTAATGCTCAATAGTTGTTGGATGAGGTCCCTTGAATCGATCATGGTCTTTGATATTTTCTCTACCCATAAAAACATGCAACAAACATCAACACTCAGCCACTGTTTGATACATATTAGATCTAATATTGATCGTCAATTTGTTCACTCTCCAATACAACACGTAAATGACCTCATTGCTCAGCACCCATTGGATCTAGCTCCTGATAAATTCTCGTCCATTGATCTCTTCTTATCTTATCAGGACCATCGGGTCTTGGAACACACAACATATCAATCTATACTCAGCAACCTTCGGATCTTCCTTCAAATTAAATGTCGATCGTTGATCTCATTCACTGGATATCAAAATATATTGCATGAGCCTCATCACTATGTAACCATCTGATCATTCCTTCATATTTAATATTGATTTTTGGTCTATTTATTGTCCACCAAAACACACCATGCAACCAAAATGAACAGTTTTCATCCAATCATTCCTTGGATTAAATGTCAATCGTATCTTTGCTATCATTTAAATTCTTGACACAACACTAACACTAAGAAATTGTCTGAGCTGGACTATGAAACTTTTTGTAACTTGTCACATATCTCTTTTGTTGAATGAAAATGCATGAATTTGAAAAATATTGATTCTTTCAGACCACATACAATTGCATTCTTGGCCTTCTAATTATTGTCATTGGGATTCTTTCCAATTGTATATACATGTGGAGTTGTTGGGGAAGTGTAACCATTCTCAACTACATTCTAAACATCAAACCCAAGTGCAATCAAATATATTTTCATTCTTATGCTCTAGAAAACATAATTTGATCCATCAAAGAATGTAGGTTTGTTTGTGGAAAATCCTTCATGTTTATCCATTCATTTTGCAGGGATTCACCTTCTGGTGGTTAGACTATTTATGAAGTAACTCACTTTGATACCAATTGTTGGCACACTCACTTATACTGAGAGGGGGGGTGAATTAGTATAAGACTACTTTTTCTTTTCTTTCAATATTTATCAATGTGTTACTTTACCAACTATAATTGTTAATGATAAACAAACAACCATACAATCCACAATACATGGAGATTTAACATGGAAACCAAAATGGGAGAAAAACACAAAAAAAATATTTTATAAAATCATGTAGGCACCAACCTATTGTTACAATGTTTGCAGGAACCAACTTGCGGGAGACACCAATCCCCTTAGTAGAGAACCAACTCAACACTCCCTATAGGAACCAACCTACAGCTGCAATATTTGCAGGAACCAACCTACATGATACACCAACCCCCTTAGTTGAGAACCAACTCAACAATGTGTAGGCACCAACCTGCTAGAGACACCAATGTCCTCAATATTTCAATAATGTTAAATATTCTCTTTCCCTCAAACCTTCACTTGCATAAAATTCTTTATCTACCTTTTTTGTCACACTGCATTCCTTCAGTTCACAATCTTATTGATTTCAGAAGTTCCTTAGACCTTTCACGTCCTAGCCACCCATATATTATTACATTATCTTTCTTTCATTCTCTGGCATACTTGGACCTCAGAGACTCAAAGCTTCTTTTCACATAATCTACACTCACTCAACTTTCTCTCCCTTCACCTTTCTGGTCTTACTTGGATTTGAGCATAGTTATTTATACAAAGAATACACCCAAGGGTTTGTCCACAAATAATATTTCTAATGAGGTTATCTTTGGATCACTTGGCTCTTCCTTAAAATTCAGACTTCATGAATCCTTCGAAACTGGTCCCAATTTCTCCTAATTAGCATGTTATATGCTCATTGGACAAAGCATAAAATTTAATGCTCAACAGTTTTTGGATGAGGTCCCTTGAATCGATCATGGTCTTTGATATTTTCTCTACCCATAAAAACATGCAACAAACATCAACACTCATCCATTGTTTGATACATATTAGATCTAATATCGATCGACGATCTGTTCACTCTCCAATACAACACGTAAATGACCTCATTGTTCAGCACCCATTGGATCTAGCTCATGATAAATTCTGATCCATTAATCTCTTCTTATCATATTAGGACCATCGGGTCTTGGAACACATAACATATCACTCAATACTCAACAACCTTTAGATCTTCCTTCAAATTAAATGTCGATCGTTGATCTCATTCACTGGATATCAAAATATATTGCATGAGCCTCATCACTATGTAACTGTCTGATCATTCCTTTGGATTTAATAATTATTTTGTTCTATTTATTGTCCACCAAAACACACCATGCAACCAAAATGAACAATTTTCATCCAATCATTCCTTGGATTAAATGTCAATCATATCTTTTCTATCATTGAAATTATCGACACAACACTAACACTAAGAAATTGCTTGATCTGGACTCTGATTCAATCTTAGTCGTCAAACAATTTCACCATGGGTGTAAGGCTGTCAGTTCTTACATTCAAAATTTTGTGGCCTCCAAAACACACCCTCACGTTCCTCTACACTTATTTTTCACCCATACTTAGAAACGCTTCCGAGCATTTCATCGCGGGTCTAAGGCATTTGCAATTAAATTTCCATGGTTTCCAAAATACACCTTCGGGTTCCACCACACTTATTTTTCACCCATACTTAGAATTTTTTCCAGGCATTTCACCACAAGGCTAAGACATTTTCTCGATTAACTTTTCTATATTTTCAACCCCCTCTATTTGACCAACTCGTCATACTTAGACAATTTCTTATAATTCACCGCACTCTGTGAGACATAATGATACTTCTTCTCCATGCTCATCGACCCACCATACTTCATTAACTCTGCGATGCATTGATACATAGTCATTTTTTCATATCTCACCACAAGCCTATGATTTTTTACTAATTTCATTATTTCTTCACATACTCTCGATTCTCCACCACTCCGCAACAATCCATATTTGTCTTGATACTTAGTCAATTTTTTGAAAACTCACCATGGACTATGGTAAATTTATGAATATTCTTCTATATATACACCCTAATCGAATTGTTTTGATCCATTCTATTGATGTTGTAGATGAAGTGGCTTCCACATGGACTTATTCTACATGTATATTGGATGACGTGGCATCGATATGTGTCTTGACACATGGCACTGCACATGGAATATGTAGAGTTTCTTATTATGGCACTAGCATGGTATTGATGTGGACTCCCTCTAATGTGGCACTCATTTTAATGGACACGTGGCACTGATGTGGAATCTAAGATCGCTCATCGGGTATCTAGCCCCAATCCTTTGATCATAGTCGTTGATTTTTGGATGATCAACGATCAGGATTTATCTAGTTTTGAGTCCACATTTTTCCACAACAAAATTCATTTATTTGTGTAAGGTTATGTAGATCATTTTCTCTCATTCAAACTTTATTACCTCTTGTTTTCATTGTAAAACCTATGTTCCCTTGGACTTAAAATATGACTCCTCCATTGTTGTTTATACCTACAATGGGATTCATCCAATTTTTCGTCACTCAACTTCTTGTTATTCTTATGCAGCCTCAAATATATTTCAGGCACAATCACTTCACCTTTAGGGTAACAAAAAACTCTTGTAGAAAACCTTTAGGGTAAACACATAACTCTTGCAGAAAATCAACAATTCATAGTCATATTTGTGCATAGAGGCTCATCAACGCATATGTTTATCCTCTATCTGGTTAGACTTCCTTGGTCATCTTCTTTAACCTCAATGAAAAAATATTACCATGATTTTCATAGTCATGTCTACCTTTGACATCAACGACGATACAATTTCCAACACACACACACACACAAAGAACAAATTGAAATTATAAAATACACAGTGCACACATATATAACTATTTTGTATTTATCAAAAACTGAAATTAATTTATGTTTTCAAAAATAAAGTGGAAAAGTAACATGTGCTTCTACAATACTTAATATGCACAATGCCCGCTGTGCTATATCATAAATAAAGCACAATTGAGTGAAGTGGTAAGGCTAATGCACCAATGCTCCATGGTTATTCAAGCACTGATATATATTTAGCAGTGTGGTGTGTTCTCTAACGCACTGGTAATGAGGCATCGCACAAGACACATTGTTATTCCATTTTTCCTATGTTATGTGTAACATAGTCTACTTATTTTTACAAAATGCACCACCTTGTTAACGTTTTTAGGTGGTTAACTAGGAAGTGTAGTTGTTTATATGCAATGCACTAGTGCTTCACATTCCTTGGAGCACCAACTTCTTTTAGTTGTGCATTTTCTTTTAGGATGCACTAGTAATGGGGCATTCTATCAGATGCACCCAATGATAAATTATTAGATATTTGGCTTAATGCCATGTTGTGAACAACATCGATACATCGTGTGGACCTGCTTTCATTGCTAGGTAAACTTTTTTATGATGAAAATTTGGCAGTGTGGTTGGTTAAATGGAATGCATCGGGGCTTCATTTTTCTTGGAGCATAGGTGGTTTATTGGAAATTTTTTTTCTTTTATAATGCATCGATAATGGGGGCATCCCTTAAGTTGCACTGTTATGCTAAATTATTAAATATTTTCCCCAGTTCCTTGTTGGACATGGCACTAATGTGTTTGGTGTACTTTAGCACACCGCTAGGCTAAATTTTTCATGTCAAAAATTGGGTGGTGTGATTGGTTAATGTTATGCACCAATGCTCCATTTGTCTTATAGCATTGGAGTTTTGTTTAACAGCGCATTGTGTTTTATAATGCACTAGTAATAGGGCATCTAGGAAGATGCACCATTATGTTTATTTTTCAACATTTTCATGATTCCATTCCCTGAATGGAACTCGTGCATTTATTGATCATATACACACTGATTTAGTGTTATCTGTAAATTCACAGGACACACCGGGCTCTGGGGTGATCCAAATCATTTAAATGCACCACGTGGTATTAAATTCAAAAAAGGCCAAATTTTAGGCCAATTTCAAATTTTAATCCAATGAAAATGTAAATAACAAGGTAATCAACAATTTACCTAGTCTCTTATCTCATGAGGAGGCATGGTTGCACCATAGAGAAGAAATGAAAGCATGTGATATTTTCCAAAATCTAGAAATGTGTGGAATCTACTTGTGGAGCTATCGAACTGGTTGTAGACCACTGTAAATGGGGCAATTGTGGAAGGAGAGTGAGCATCGATGCTTTTCTGAGAGGTTGGAAGCACAAAATGAAGTTTAATAATGAAAATAGGTATGGTAATTTTTTTTTTTTACTCTGGCTCGGTGCACCAAACTACACACCAGGGAATGATGTGTATGTGCACCAACATGCTTTGTTTATAATGGAGCACTTTTATGCAATTTTTTTTTATAGAGGCTAACGACATGCCTCATTATATCAACATCAATGCATTATTTTTTGGTGCACACCAATGCATATTTTCCTTACATCAGCACCAATGAAAAAACCTTCGCAAAAACCTTTGGTTGCCCACCTCCACTATAAACAGAGACGTGAGAAAATTTTCAGGGAGGTTCCCTAAAATCCTCCAATACAAGGTGTTCTCCTTTTAGTTATATGCCATGGGATTTAAGGGAAAACAATTCTTGAATGGGAAGTGAGTGTTTCAGCTATCAAGGTTTGATTTTATATGTGAGGGTTTTAGTGTTTGATTTTGTGGGGTAAATGTGAGGGTTTTAGTGCTTTAGTTTATGTTGAAGGTTTCATTGTTTGATTTTTTGTAGTAAAATTTATATCTTTTGGCTTTGATTTTATGTATAAAATGTGAGGATTTAGTGTTTGATTTCACATCATAAATGTGAGGGTTTTGGTGTTTGATTTCATGCCATAACAATGAAGGATTATTTTTTCTTATGTCATGAGTGTTTCTAAATAAAGATAAGGTTTTATTGATGTTGTGCAGAATGTGTTGTGGTCTATCACACTAGGGCTTCATGGTCTATTTTTTTGTATTTCTATAAAGCTATGGTATTACTGTAAGAAATATGATGAAACTAGGGTTTTAGTCTTGGCTTATACTCTAGACAGTAGATTTTGAAGGTGGATTTTTTTTAATCCAAGATATAGGTACTTTGATTTTTTTATCATATGTAATATTTATTTTTTCTTGTTTAGGGCATTTAAGAATCCAGAGTATGAAGGTGTTGTTTTTCTTCATATACGATATTATCGATGTATTATTACAATGATGATTGTTCCATATATAGGGAACATATGGTGACCATCCATGAAAGGATGCGTCCCTTGAATAATCAATAACTATTAATTATTATCATTTACTTATTATATATGATATTTAATAATCAATAATGATAATATTAATTATTATTCTAAGAGAATGTATTCCCAATGTTGTCCAAACATCAACACTCCCTCTCAACGAGGGAGACATTTTGCAACATGCCAAGCTTGTCTTTGAAGTATACAAATTGTACCCTAGACTCATGAAACTTGTTTGTCATTCTTGGGAGACATCTCTCTCCCACCTGAACCAAGGAGAAAAATCCTTCTGCGGCTCTCCCTCTGAGCCAATTAACTCTCTCTAAGATTAGGCTCACTTTGAGTCCACATGTAATATCATATAGCTTCTTGAGTCTTTATCATTCCTTGTCAAATCACCATGACTAGAACAAAGACCACACCAGGATCTTTCACCACAGGTACACACCTATGAGTGAATGTTGGCCTAATGCTAACTAACATGTGGAAACCACTTCAAGCGCCTCGAGTCCATATTATTTCTTGTCATGATCAAGGAAGGACTACGTTTGGGCCCATTTACCACAAGTGCACCTTTATGATAAATGTATCCTATCTCCCTTGGTATGTAGCCCAATCTAGGAGAAGTTATGCCCGATGTTGAAACATCAACACTCCCTTTCAACAAGGGAGGTATCTTTCCATAGTAGTACACAACTATTGTCTAGAGACACGTAGTCTCTGCCAGTGGTACACAACCACCATAGTAGCAAAAGGTTTGTCACACATGGCACTCCCATGTGGACTTCTAGAGGCTACTCCCTCTAGGAATACTTAGTGTCAACTCCCCATAGTGTGAGACGTCAAGGGTCAACTCCCTTGACATTTCCTCATGTTCTCTCCACATGGGATGATGGGCTATAAGCCCAAATGCACTTATCCCTTCTCAAATAAGTTTCCTCACAGATAAACTCAACTCAATTCACATAGGAGGACGATCTGGAGAAATTTTATCACACATGGCACTCCATGTGGACTTCTAGAGGCTACACCCTCTAGAAACACTAGGGTCAACTCCCATAGTGTATGACGTCAAGGGTAAACATTTGCACGGAACCGTCTTGGTGCCCCGATGGACATTTTCGTGAGTTGGTGAATCTGTGGATTTGGGTTTCCACAACAAATACGTGGCAGATGCAGTGACACCTTCCATATCCAGTGAACAAAATCTTCCACCCTGTAGATGATATTTTGGATGACTGATCTACAACATTGCGATTTTTCTTTTCTCGCCACTTCTTACGAATTTTTAGCTTGCACTAAATTCTATTTCTCTTTCATTTACCCGAGCCCTCCTATGAGGGAGTCAAGCCCAGTCTAGCTCTAATACCATGTTGTTTTTCTTCATATAAGATATTATCGATATATTATTACAATGATGAGTGTTCCATATATAGGGAACATATGGTGACCATTCATGAAAGGATGCGTCCCTTGAATAATCAATAACTATTTATTATTATCATTTACTTATTATATGTGATATTTAATAATTAATAATGATAATATTAATTATTATTCTAAGAGAATGTATTTTTAATGTTGTCCAAACATCAACACTAGGTTGTAGCTTTGAGGGCTAGTTTTGATATTTGTGAAGACTATTTGAAGGGTATAGCTTTGAAATTTATTTTTTGACAAGAGGTACATACAACAAGGTTTTAGAATGGAAAAAAATGTTAATTTGGTTATATTTTTCATTGTTTTTCTTATTCTACTTGGGCCATTTCCATTTTATTCATTGCACCTACTCTAATTGGTGTTTTTGTCCACTCTGCATATTCCAAAAAAGATAATATAAAATGTATAAAAACTAGAAAGAGCATGGGAAAATACCCTTATAGTTATATTTATATTTAAAATTTAATATATGAATGGGTTTATATGTAACATCCTAAGGATGGATTATCCTTAGGATGATTGACACTTAAATGAAAATAGGGTTTTAAACATTAAGCTTCCTGTGTGATGGCTCTTCAGGGTAGTTTTTCCAAATGGAATGGATTTGAGTATTGTGAAAGAATGATAGGATTAAATATCTTTGAAAACAATATATCAAGAATCATACCTATAAATATTTCAAAATGTATTCCATATATGATGTCATTAGATTTCTCTGAGAATAATTTCCATGGTTCAATTCTAGCAAAGTTCACTTGGACATATTTGAATATAATTCATCTACAAAAGAATTAGTTGTCTAGTGAAATTCCTTGGTAACAAAACTAATTGGATCATCTCAAGGATTTCAATGTACAAATTAATTGATTGCGAAGGATTATTCTCACATTTGTTTTTTTAAGTGAAATTTAGATGCATTTAATTTTGAGAATAATACTTATCTTTGTGGAGTTACATTGAAGCTCTATAATGAGACAACTACAAAGAAATCAAACCCACTTGTTGTCACTGTTTTATTAGTCTCCGGTGTTTTAGTCATGTTTTTGCTTGGAATTTTTGTGTAGTTTATTTTCTTATGATCAATGCCAAAACTATTGACAAATACCTATAAAAACAAATGGGCCTCATAGATAAAGTGTCTTCAATCCATTTAGGTAAACAAAAATAAATGAATTGGTTCATACAATTATTTTATATCTATTCAATGAATATATGCATTTGTAAATAAATAAAATTTTCATTCATAAAATAGAGAATTTATTATAGAATTTATTAGTTTTTCAATTTTAAAAACTTTTGTATCCAGCATTGAAATTAATCGGTATACTTAAGACAGGAGATTAGTTTTTCAATTTTAAAAACTTTTGTATCAAACATTGAAATTAATCGGTATAATTAAGACAGGAGAATTGAAACCTTGATTGTATTTCTTGAAATAAAACCATTTCCCCCTAATTTTAGGTTTCCATGTTTGAGAAACCCATTTTTAACATTAAACTTGTTAATCTTATTGAAGCCAAAATGACTTTAACAAAGGAACTATGTATAAGGAAATACTATTAGATGGTTCTTTATTATAAATGAAAAGGTTGTGGTCTTCTGCATGGAATAAAAAGAAATTCAACTCTAAGATGAACAGACTTAGGCATTTGTAGCAAGAGAATCTAGTTCTACTTCTTGGCTATTGTGTTTCCAGAAATGAAAATCTTTTTGTTTACAAAAACTTTTGTATAAGATACTTCATGTTTATGAGATAAAATGATGATAATTATATGGATTGGACTACAAGGCTCAAGATAGGGATTGGTGTAGTTAGATGGTTAGTCTAGCTTCACCACAATTGTAACCCTTAAATTGTTCACCATAGTGTAAGTTAAAACTATATTTTATTGATGGAAAATCATGAATTAAAGATAAAAAAAATTGGGCTAGCTCAACTAATGAATTTTGTTGATACTCATCTTAATGATTTTATCAATTCGGATTTTGGTAACTTGGGTCATGTAGCACCTAAATACATGACCACCTTGGTTGCAACTTCGAAAGGGGATGCCTATAGTTTTGGAATAGTTCTTCTAGAGTCGGTTACTAGATAGAAACATATTGAAGTTATGAATGTGTAAGAAATATTTAAGGGTATTATA
>JASDQU010013650.1:73115-86064 GCA_032191745.1 Picea mariana
AAGTAAATGAAGCAATTGTCATAAGGTTAATTGAACAAATTATGATTACCATATTTGGGTTTCCTTTTGTTCATGTTTTTTTTAATGCTAAATATTTTTCCTCTTTGAAATTGATTGAGTTTTATTTAGAAAAGGGAATCATTTTAAGGTATTATTCCAATTAATAGCCTACGTAAAATGGTGTAGTGGAGTCCACTAATAAGAACCTAATTAGGATTCTAAAGAAAATTGTAGTTGATCATCAAAGGAATTGGCACAATGCATTGCCAAATGCCTTCTAGAATAATAAAGTTACACCCAAAGCTACTCTAGAAACATCTCCCTACTTTCTAGTATACATAAAATAATCCATCTTACCTCCTAATGTTTTCTTACCCTCCCTCCAACTTACTCAAGCCGCTGAGTAGAATTTCCCAATTGTTAGCGTCGTCATTCTTTCAGTTAGAGTCAGTCTTAGTCGAGTCATGGTCTATGTGTCAAAGCATGTGAGGTCAGGTACTGAATAACAAATGGGTCGAATTCAACAAGTGGTTGATTATCCCTTGGAGTCAGGAAGGGATGTCATAACCAAAACATTTATAAGTAGTAAAGGTCTTTTCCCAAAGAGTCAGGTCCTCTCAGAGGAGAAGGTTTTACCTTCCAAAGTTTGAGGCAAGTTGTTAAATAAAAGTCACGTCGGCAGACACAATGACCATCATAAGCTCATTATGAAGTGTACCTGTCGCACAGATGTGCTGCCAAAATCTTCGGCTTGCTTCAAAACCTCTAGTCACCATGGATTCAGTGTCCCCTGGCACAATTCTAGCTCTCGCCCACCCAGTTATAAATTCAGGTTTCTCTGCATGTATTCTGTTCACCAACCAAGTTTATTCTCCATTTGTAATTCTTCCCACGAGCCCTAAGTTTCTTGTGGCTGGAAAGTCGATTGCCTTCAACTGCGTCACAAACCCAAGTCAATCAAGATTACTGCCTTGGGTTCATGCCAAATCCACCGTGTGCAACACGAATACACGTTGCACCATGGAAACATCCCAGAACATAAGGAAAGGTGCGCGAAGTAACAGAAGTGTGGGGCCCAAACCTCAAAACTTGACGTTCGTAAATGAAGATTTGAATGTCAGAGCATCTTTTGAACAGGTAGGATGCATGGTATTTTGTAGGAAAATCCAAGGATTCAACATGAAACTGGCATACTAGTTTTCACTCAAGTTCAATGGGTTCCGCGCAATAATTGCAGGAATCACTTTCCTAGGTAACAGAGGAAACCCTGTTAGCTGCAAAAAAAATCCCTTTGTGCAGTGAAAGGTGGTCTAAAGGCATGCCTTTGGATACACTATGCTACGAGGAGTTAATCAAACCAGACTGTTTAAATGGGAAATTCGAAGCAGACGTTCTAAGAAGATATCTACAAGAGCCTTTTCAGAAGCTCCTGAGAGCAATTAGGAAATATTTCACCTGTGAAGGAATGTTTGAGAGAATTCACCCACATCACATCATATTTTTGATGCATTTCACAGTAAGGAGACCATTAAATCTACCTTTCTTCTTGTGCCAAATCCTCCGAGAAATGGCAGTCGACGTTCGGGCTGAAACAAACCAGCTGAAGAGGAAACCATCTCATGTCTCGTTGATAGTTGAGGAGCTGAGGCGATTGGGCGAAAACTGGGATCTGTTTCTTCTCACAGTCGGCATCCCCAGGGACCCCAAAGGAGATTCATGTTCACCCATGGGAAAAGTAACATCCCACTGTGCAAAGGCGGAAATAGGAAGGGTTGCGGAAGAAGGAAAGACATTGGAAGCCTCATCTTCGCAACAACTGATACCCCGAAAAAGGGGCAAGCCAAGGAATAACAAAGAGACCGAGAAGACCCAAGTCCCAAGAGAGTCGCGTGCAAAGTTAGTCGTCGAAGAGTTACTTATGCACATCATTCAGTTGGAACCCATGGAAGGTCCAAGCCGAGAAGCCTGCGGCAGAAAGAAAAGGACAGACACTGAAGGCACAAATACTCGTGAACCATCGCAGTAGATAAAGAAAGCACAACTCACTATTGTTGAGCTATACCTTTAGAACATGGAGCTGAGACAACAGTTAGTAGCAAAGACCCTCGAGGCATCAACATCATAGGGTCGAGAGGGAAACGTGACTTGGCTCAAGAGGCAGCTTAGGGAAGTGCAAGATACAATAGTCTAGTTGTGCGAAGCACAAAGGATGTCAGAAGAAAGAATGCGGACCAGCACTGGAAAACGTTCGCGTGGCTATGGCCAGCGTGCAAAAGATGCTGAAAAGGAACGTGGTTCTGCAAAGGCAAGTAATGAATTTGAACAGGTGGAACTGGTCTCTCAGAGAACGCTTCGGATGTCCAAACTACAGACGAAGCCAGAAGCATGATCAATTGACTTCATTTTTGTCTTCTCAACGTGGCACAAATTTTATCTCCCCGTGTCCTGTTTTCCACCGAGAGGTAGGGACTCTGACAGGCACCCGCACACCAAGCATACGGCGCAAAACGTTAGAGACCAATCTATTACATAGGACAGGTGTACGTTGGACACGTGACAGTTTGAAGAAAGGCATTGTCCCCTAACTGGTGGTGCGATCTTGGAAACACCTACAACAGTTTGCGGTTACCTGCCACATGCACTCTCCAACAAATGATCACGGGGAAAAAATCAAGGCTGTTACAATGGGTTACTGGAGTCTGACATAGCACTTTATCATCCAGATATCCTGTCAAAGGAAAATCATCGACACATCACTCTCTAATGACGAAAGCTTGTTGATGACCGAGCCGTCATGGCAAAGACGTCGGTTATTGTGCGATCGAGTATAGTCAGTTTCTATTTTTAGTAAAGTGCGATGCGAAGAGTCATATAGCAGAGAATAGTCGGATCCTAATCTCTAGGGATAGTAGTTAGAGAGTAGGGTAGCCCGAGTGGCGTACCCTGGTCTATATATTTCATCTTTTCAATGTAAGTCGGGTTGATTGGAAAAAATAGTGTAGACAGTGACTATTGAATGTAGCTTTCGAGCTATATTGAAACTTAATGCAAAGGTCCTGAAAATTTGACGAAAATATTATAACGATAGTAGTGTGATGTATTGTATTCTCTCTTTGTGTATGTTCTTTCCTGTGTTCTTTATATTCATATATGTATTTTTTCTAAATCAGAATGTGATTCGAATATAGGATTCACTGTGTGGTGCTCTATATTTGCGCCATTTAGATGATTGTGTTTCTTCTAAGTGAAATCTGAATTCATCCCCAACGGTGCTCCGAGTTGCTTCATGTGTTTTTTCCTGCCACACACAACGATTTTTAACTGAAATATTGTTGCTTACTTAGCCTTTATAATCTCAAGTTCAATCACTAAGTCATTTGTTTCTATCGTTTTCTTAAATTGACTCCATAGCCCAAGGTATTGCTTTTCTTTCGCCAATAGAACCAGAAATATTGCATAAAAGTGTTAAGTCAGCTAATAGTTTAAAGCCATAACCTGTATAGATATGAAGTCTCAAAGAGAGCCCTCTCCAAGTCATAAAGGCTAGTTTCCGGCCTCAAAGTTGGTTTGTAGGTTACCTCTGTCATTCGTTTTCTCAGTCGAATGAATTTTACAGAGCGCTAACATTCTGACGTCGTTTCCAGGGACAAAATTGAATAAATTTTCCCTGGGAGAACGACTAAATCTATAGTTTTGACCCCTGACGGTAACAGTGGGTCAAACATCTATATTGGTTGAAACCTTTTCCCTGACAAATCTAGTTAAAGAGACCAGTAGCACAGAGTAGCGCGACCCAGGAACCCTGGCTCCGAAGACAATTTATACCAGAGCCAATCCTGACCCGAACCCTATAGAGCCCGTGTGTGACCCTGATAAAATTATGTGCAGGGAAAGGGAGAAGGCGTTGGACCCGTTCTATTACCTGGACAGAAGCCTGTCCTTACCCAAGGATGATGAGAAAAGCATTGATGACCTAGATTTTGATACCCTGTTCGAAAAAACCTTGTTTGGGTCTAAATCAGAAACCAACTTGGATCATATAGTCTTCGACGAGAAGAGGTTTTGATCTTTGATACCAAACAAAATCTCACAAGTTGCAAATCCAACTCAAAACATCCCTCAAATCCCAAACCCCCCTAGAGAAATGGCTGCCAGATTCACCCCCCTTGCTCTACCAACCCAAATGCATGATTTTCCCTAGAACTACAACCAGAGGATCAAGCTGTATGATGCCGAGGGAAACGCCTCTTCCCAAAAGAACCTATATTGGTTCAATGATTTCATTGATCTAGAAGAGGTGTATCATGAAGACGCGAAGATGAGGTTGTTCACGCAGAGTTTTTTGGGGGAGGTTAGAAAGTAGTTCAAGGCCCTCCTAGCAGTAAGCATCCTCAACTTTGTTGCATTTGAGACATCGTTCATTTCTATATGGGGAGACAAAACAAATCCTTTGCAGCTACTGACGTAGTACAACAATATGAAGAGAGCGTCGGAGGAGATGATGCAAGAGTTCTCGACTTGTTTCATGAGGGTCTACAACTCAATTCCTGTAGAAGTCCAGCCACCTCTCAGGGCTATGTAGCTTCGATACGTCGACTCTTTTGACAACAATTTCGCCTTGTTGTTGAGGGAGAGAAGATCTGCTTTTAGACGCCATGATGAGTGACGCAATCTAAGTTGAGGTAAAATTGATGGTGTCGGGAAAGATTAAAAAAATCTTCAACAGAGGTGGGAAGAAACCCCAAGGAGATGCACATCCATTGACTTCTAGACCCTCAGAGGACAAGTTTGACTTGATGATGAAGATGATGGAGAAGTTGATGGAAATAATTTTTGTGGGAAACAAACCCACCACCCGAGAACAACATGTCCTCCAACCCAGAAATCAGAACCTTAGAAGAGGTTCGGTCCCGTAGATCAAGCAGAGGGAACATAGAGACCAGGGAGACCAACAAATAAGGTCCCCGTTCCAAAACAATTATGTGGATGAATATTTTGATCAGATGATCCAAGGTCAAATGCATTGCTACGACGACAAGGACACTCACATTTTTTTTATGAAGGGAGAACATGATAAATACATGAGCGAGAATGATGATATTATGTTGGAAACTGATGATATGTTGTCTTGGGAAACAAAGGAATTCAGGAAGGGCTATCACAATTCCATCATGTAGTTCCAAAAGCAATACAACCTCATGAGCAAAAAGGCATCTACAAAACCTCAACAGACGAATCCCATAAGGGAACCTCAGGAAGACACCCCTTCCAGGAGTCAACCAAAGAAAGACAACCCAACCAAGGATGCAACTGAAAAGAGAAATTCAAAGGAGGAGGTTTCAAGGAAAGTGTCAAAAACAATCTGGGAGACAGGCGTCAAGGAGGTAGAAAAGGTCTCCCCTCCTTTTAACTTTGAGAATGAAATGGAAAAGATTAAAATCTCCGTCCCTTTCAACGAGCTCATCAAGAACGGAGAATATCAGGATCATATTATTAAGATGCTAAATATGGGAGAGACTCCTGACACCCTGAACGTCCAAGATGACCACCCTACCATTTTGTTTGGTCTGTGCATAGAGGAAATGAGTGATACTGAGGATGTTCCCACATTATATGTCAGCCTCAAGGTCCATGACATGACTTTGCGTAATGCCATGTTGGATTCAGGCGCGTCGCACAACCTCATGCCCAAGGTGATCATGGACGAGTTGGGTTTTGACATCACCAGGCCCTATAAGGATATTTTTTCTTTCGATTCAAGGAAAGTGAAATGTTTGGGCCTGATCAAAGATTTGGTTGTGTCGTTGTCCCAAATCTGGTGCCAACTTGGTGCCTGTAAGGAAAATGAACGGTGAAATAAGGTTGTGCGTGGATTTTTGAAACTTGAACAAAGTATCCCTCAAGGACAACTACCCGCTCCCTAAGATGGACTATATTCTGCAGAAGGTAGTTGGATCCCAGAAGATGTCTATGCTAGATGACTTTTTAGGTTACAATCAAATCATGGTACACCTGGATGATCGGGAAAAGACATTTTTCACGACACTATGGGGTATGTTCATGTATGACAAGATTCCTTTCAACCTTATGAACACTGGAGCTACCTTCTAGATGGCGATGGATATAGCATTTTCTGAGGAAAAGGACAAATTTATCATGACCTATCTGGATGACATCATAGTGTATTCTAACTCCGATGAACAACACCTTGAGCATCTGAAGAGGGTCTTCCAAAAATGCAGGAGGTTCGGCATATCATTGAATCCAAAAAAATCACATTTCGGGATGCAAGAAGGGAAACTGTCGGGACACATAATCTCGAAGGAGGGTATAAAGATCAATCCTAGCAGGGTAGAGGGAATCCTGAAAATCAGCACTCCGTGCAGCAAGAAGGAGGTGCAGTCCTTCCTGGGAAAGGTGAATTTCTTGAGAAGATTCATCTTGAATCTGGCGGAAATTATAAATAATATCAACTGCATGCTTAGAAAGGGAAACAAGATCAAATGGAACCCTGAATCCAAGAGATCGTTTGAAGACATCAAGGTAACACTGACCAAAGCTCCCATATTGGCCAACCCAGATTTCACAAAGGACTTCATCTTGTTCTTGTTCACCTCAAAGCATACCATTGTTGGTGTACTATTACAGAAGGACGACCAGAATTTTGAAAAGCCTATAGCCTACTTTAGCAAGACGCTGAGAGATTCCCCATTAAGGTATGATATTATGGAGAAACAAGCATACGCCTTAGTGAAATCCCTCAAAGAGTTAAGGACTTACATACTACATTCCCACGTTGTCGCCTACGTACCCAACAACTCAGTCAAAGACATACTGACCCAGCCTAACCTCGAGGGAAGAAGAAGTAAGTGGATCGCAGTCATGCTGGAATACAACCTTGAAATCAAGCCCACAAAGATGATTAAGGGTCAGGGCCTCGCAAAGCTAATGGTGTAGTCAAACTGCGACTTTCTGGGAATAAACTTCATTGTTGATCTGACGGAGAATCCTTGGGAAGAAACAACCGTGCAAGTGTCTCATAAATTCATCGATTCACCTTGGTATACAAACATCATTTATGTGTTGAAGAATCTGCAAGCCCCCCTAGGGTTAAGTAAGACCAAGGCCAAGTTATTAAAACTGAAGGCCACTAAGTTCTACATCTTATATAATTCTCCGTATTGGAAATATCCGGGAGGGATATTGTTGAGTTGTTTATTAGAATATGACGCAGAATGAGCTATCAGAGAATTCCACAAAGGTGACTACGGAGGACATCAGTACTGGAAAACCACGGTGCATAAAATTTTAAGGGCGGGTTACTATTGGCCTAACATCTTCGCAGATGTATACAAAGAAGTTTCCAGTTTCCACGAGTGCTAGATCTTCGATGGAAGGAGAAAAATTCAACCCATGTCGCTGAAACTGATCTCGGTCGAAGCATCGTTCATGCAATGGGGCCTAGAATTTATAGGAGAGATTCATCTACCATCCTCAATGCAACATAGATGGATACTTACGGCTACATATTACTTCACAAAATGGATCGAAGTAGTTCCAATGAGGCAGGCTACCGATATAGACATCATTCAATTTCTAGAGACCAACATCTTGTCTAGGTTTGGGTGCCCCATCAAGATCATCACAGATAACGCAACCGCATTTAAGTCCAAGAAAATGGAGACTTTTTGTAACGATTATAATATAACCCTGGGACATTCTACGTCCTATTACCCACAGGGTAACAGATTGACATAATCATCCAACAAAATCTTAACCGAGATTATCAAAAGGCTCTTGCAGGACAACAAGAAGGCCTGACATAAGAAACTCATTTACGCGCTATGGGCTAATAGAGTCACTACCAAAAATTCCATCTTGACGTCGCCATTCCAAATCGTATATGGCGCAAATGCAGTTTTCCCCTCCTCACTGGGGTTTCTCGTCAGGAAGTTACTACAAGAACAAGAGGTTGAGCCAGATGACACTCACAGAAGAATACATCAGTTGATTCACGCGCAACAGATGAGGGAGCAGATTTACAACCGATCACAACTGCACCAAGACAAAATGAATAAAACTTTCGACAAGCATGCTAAATAGGAGGAATTCTAGGTGGATGATCTAGTGCTAAAGTGGGACGCAAGGAACAAAGACAAGGGAAAGCATGGAAAATTCGATCATCTTTGGATGGGACCTTTCAGAATCGACATGTACCACGGGAACAACACATATCTATTAGAAGAGCTTAATGAAGAGTCCACTGACGGAGGGCCTATGAATGGCAGGTTCCTCAAACACTATTTGGTTTATTAAGGTTTGTTTCATTTTTTTCATGTCATTGTAAATATTCGTTTCATGTTTGTTTTCAAAGAAGGCATTTCGAGTCAGTTTGTCAGCAGAAAATTGAAGCCCAGAGTGAAGGCCCTAAGTTTATGTTGAGTCTGGTCGAAACTATGTCAAGAAGGTCTAGGTTGTGTTTTTCTTTTCCGTTGTTTCAGAGTCTGGAAGTCGAATAAGGCCCAATGGTTAGGCACCTGGTCTACATTTATTTGCCACCTCGTTGGGAGGATAACATCCCTGTTGGAGCCAGTTGTTAGCATCTTCATTCTTTTAGTTAGATTCAGTCTTAGTTGATTCATGGTCCATGTGTCAAAGCATGTGAGGTCAGGTATCGAATAACAAATGGGTCGAAGTCAGAAAGTGGTTGATTGGCCCTTGGAGTCAGGAAGGGATGTCAGAACCAAAACATGTGTAAGTGGTAAAGGTATTTTCCCCAAGATTCAGGTCCTATCAGAGAAGAAGGTTTTGCATGCCAAAGTTCGAGGCAAGTTGTTAAATAAAAGTCATGTCGGCAGACGCAATGACCATCATCATCTCATTATCAAGTCAGAAAGAATGAAAAATCATGGCGCTCATATCACATATACTCTGCAACTCTTATTAGTTGTACTTTACACGCCCTGAAGTGTACCCGTCGTGCAGATGTGCTGCAAAAATCTTTGTCCTGCATCGAAACCTCCAATCACCATGGATTCAATGTCCCCTAGCACGATTCCAGCTCTCGCCCGCCCAATTATAAATTCCATTTTCTCTGTATGTATTCTGTTCACTAGCCAAGTTTATGCTCTCTTTGTAATTCTTCCCGTGAGCCCTGAGTTTCTCATGGCTGGAAATTAGATTTCCTTCAACTACATCACAAACTCGGGTCAATCAATATTATCGCCTTGGGTCCGTGCCAAATCCATTGCGTGCAGAACAAATACGTGTTGCACCATGGAAACATCTCAGAACATAAGGAAAGGTGTGCGAAGTAGCAGAAGTGTGGGGCCTGAACCTCAAAACTTGGCGTTGCTAAATGAAGATCCGGATGTTAGAGCATCTTTTGAACATGTCAGATGCATGGTCTTTTGTAAGAAAATCCAAGGATTCAACGTGAAACTGGCAAAAAAGTTTGCACTTGGGTTCAATGGGTTCTGTGCAGGGAATCAGTTTCTAGGTAACAGAGGAAACCCCATCATCCGCAATAGAGATCCCTCCACACGGTGAAAGGTGGTGTAAAGACATGCCTTTGGATGTGCCATGCTATGAGGAGTTCATCAAACCAGACTTTTTAAATGGGAAATTCGAAGTAGGCATTCCAAGTAGATATCTGCAGGAGCCTTTTTGGAAGCTCCTGAGAGCGATTAAGAAATATTTCACCTATGAAGGAAGGTTTGATAGAATTCACCCACATCACATTAGATTGTTGATGCATTTCACAGGAAGAAGACCATTAAATATGCCTTTCTTCTTTCACCAAAGCCTCCAAGAAATGGCAGATGCATTTCGGGCTGAAACAAACTATCCGAAGAGGAAACCATCTCATGTATCATTGATTAAATTGTTGATAGTTGAGGAGTTGAGGCGATTGGGCAAAAAATGAGATTTGTTTCTACTCGCAACCGACATCCCCAGGGACCCCAAAGGAGATTCTTGTTCACCCACAGGAAAAGTAACATCCCACCGCGCAGAGGCGGAAATAGGAAGGGTTGCGGAAGAAAGAAAGACATTGGAAGCCTCATCTCCCCAACAACCGATACCTGAGAAGAGGGGCAAGCCAATGAATAATAAAGAGACTGGGAAGGCCCAAGTCCCGAGCGAGTCACGTGCAAAGTCGATCGTCGAAGAGTTACTCATGCGCGCCATTCGACCGGAACTCGTCGAAGGTCCAAGTCGAAAAGCTTGCCACAGAAAGAGAAGGAGAGACAATGAAGGAACAAATACTCGTGAACCGTTGTAGCAGCTAAAGAAAGCGCAACTCGTTATTGCTAAGATATACCAAGAGAATAGAGAGTTGAGACAACAGTTAGCAGCAAAGACCCTTGAGGCATTAACATCACAGGGCCAAGAGGGAAACGTGACTTGGCTCAAGAGGCAGCTCATGGAAGTTCAAGATACAATCATCCAACTGCGCGAAGCATAGAGGATGTCATAAGAAAGAAATTCAAATCACTTAAAGGAATGTGCACTGACACTGGAAAACGTCTGCGCGGCTCTAGCTAGCGTGCAGAAGAGGCTGAAAGGGAACACAGTTATGCAAAGGAAAGTAATGAATCTGGAAAGGCACAACTGGTCTCTCAGGAGAATGATTCGGATGTCCAAAATGCAAATGAAGCCAAAAGCATGATCGACTGACTCCATTTTTGTCTTCTCAACGTGGCACAGATTTTGTCTCCCTGTGTCCTGTTTTCCACCGGAAAGTAGGGACTCTAACAGACACCTACGTGACAAGAATACGATGCAAAACGTTGGAGACCCATCTATTACAAAGGATAGGTGTACGTTGGACACACGACAGTTTGAAGAAGGGCGTTGTCCCTTAAATGGTGGTGCCATCTTGGAAGCACCTGCGACAGTCCGCGGTTACCCGCCACATGCACGCTCCAGCAAATGATCGCGAGGCAGAAATCAAGGTCATTACAATGGGTTACTGGAGTCTAACAGAGCATTTGATCGTCCAGATAGCCTGTTAAAGGAAAAACATCGACACATCACTCTCTAACGATGAAATCTTGTTGATGACCGAGTTGTCGTGAAAAAGACGTCGGTTATTGTGCAATCAAGTATAGTCAATTTCTATTTTTTGTAAAGTGTCATGCGAAAAGTCATCTAGAAAAGAATAGTCAGAGCCTAATCTCTAGGGATAGTAGTTAGAGAGTATGGTATCTTGAGCGACATACCCTGGTCTATATATTTCATCTTTTCAATGTAAGTCGGGTTAATTGGAATTGGAAAAAAACTGTAGACAGTGACTATTGAATGTAGCTTTCGAGCTTGATTGAAACTTAATGCAAAGGTCCTGAAACTTTGACGAAAAGATTCTAATGTTAGCAGTTTGATGTATTATATTCTCTCTTTGCGTACGTGCTTTCCTGTGTTCTTTATCTTCATATATGTATTTTGTCTAAATCGGAACATGATTCGAATCTAGAATTCACCGTGTGGTGCTCTAGATTTGCACCATTTAGACGACTATGTTTCCTCTAAGTGAACTCTGAATTCATCCCCAACGGTGCTCCGAGTTGCTTCATGTGTTTTTCTCCTGCCATACACAATGAGTTTTAACTGAAATAATGTTGCTTACTTATCCTTTATCATCTCAAGTTCAGTCACTACGTCATTTGTTTCTATTGTTTTCTTAAATTGACTCCATAGCCCAAGGTCTTGCTTTTCTTTCGCCAAGAGAACCAAAAATATTGCATAAAAGTGTTAAATCTAGCCGATAGTTTAAAACCATAACCTGTACAGAGACGAAGTCTCAGAGAGAGCCCTCTCCAAGTCAAAAAGGCTAGTTTTCGGCCTCAAAGTTGGTTTGTAGGTTTCCTCTGTCATTCATTTTCTCAGTCGAATGAAGTTTACAGAGCGTTAACACCAACTATCCAAAGATGAATTAATCTCTTAATAAATCTATAAATATAAGAAAATGTGTGTTGTTCAACAACTGATGGTGAAAATATAGTTTGAAAAACATTTGAAAACATGCACAATATTTGAGGTAAGAGACCTTGCTTTGAAGTGGTATAAACTAAATCAGCCTAAAGCAGAGCACATGGAGTTTCAACACTTATGGCTTTGTCCATTTCAAGTGGTTGGAAAAATAGGTCTTGGCACTTATAAATTGCAAAATATGGAGGGATAGGTGGAACGTCTCTCTATCAATGGCCAAATTCTAAAGAGATACTTTTGTTAGCTACCTAAGGGTGGTTGACATGTACATAGTATTTTTCAATTCATTAGTCTTTTCTTTTGGTTCTTCACTAATTTGATCTTTGAGTTTCTAGAATAAGTTTTATTCTTTTTCTTTATTCTGAATTTTGTTTAATAGATTTATTTTTTAATTGAAAATTTGAATTTACATTTCTTTCTTTTTGGAAATATTTTTTCTCCACATAGCTTGTACACTTGCTAATCAATTTGCAAAATCCTTGAAGGGGTTAAGTGCATGGTCTTAAGAGAGCATGCACAAGCCTTGCTAATCCATGTAATACCTCATATTGTTCCTTATTTATGAATTAAGCAAGAAGTTGTGAATAAATATCCCATACTACATGAAGAAGTTAAAAAAATGTTGGATTTGGGGCCTCCTCAAACAACTAAGTCTTGAAAAGTATTGAAAGTTAAGTTAATTAGTGATTTATCTAACCTAAAGATGCCACCATTCACATTAAATGAGCACACCATGAGAAAGGTTTGAAATACCTCTAGGGAATGTGTGTGTGTTAGGCATATATTTATTATTTAGGCATGATTAATATTTTTCCTAAAAATAGGCATTAACCTCGCTTGGTTATAAAGACTACTTGTTTCCCCCATCCACCATTGCTATAACATATGCATCTAATTTTGTAAAAGGAGTGGGAGAGGAAATTCAGTCATATATGGGGGAATGCATATATCTTTGTCGGGG
>JASDQU010013650.1:106278-117553 GCA_032191745.1 Picea mariana
TATTATTTAGGCATGATTAATATTTTTCCTAAAAATAGGCATTAACCTCGCTTGGTTATAAAGACTACTTGTTTCCCCCATCCACCATTGCTATAACATATGCATCTAATTTTGTAAAAGGAGTGGGAGAGGAAATTCAGTCATATATGGGGGAATGCATATATCTTTGTCGGGGTTATGGAAATTCACTAGAAATGGAGCAAGGTCTATGATTCCAAGGTGACTCTACCAAGGCTACAGATGCTTGTGGGTAGTGGAGAAACACACCATGAAAGAGAAACAACATGTCTATTTAAAATATTCAACTCCATTTTGAAAAAAATAAAACTATCACTATGACTGCTACCCAAAAAATTAGGTTAATCTTTAAATGAGATCAACTCCATGTTTTCTATCTTCAAGGAAAGTTGTTGAATGTTTGACAAAATAGGGTATCTCCACACAAGATGAATGCCTTAAAAAATTGCTCACACAATCATATCAAAGATCGATACACTAGTGGTTTTACATGGTTAAAACCATATAAGAGGGAAAAAATCCACAACCCCTGTCAACCTAGCCACTTGAGGAAATATATTAATGCAAAAGAAAAATTTGTAAATAAAATTTTCTCATAATTGATCTTCAACAAATGACCATCCATACTTTTTAAATAGATATCATGGGCCAATTAGGTGTTAATACACATATCAATAGCCAATAATATCGAGGAGAATATGATTCGTCAGATCACTTTATGTCTAGAACATATCATGACTATAAGATTACACAACTACAAACACATACTAAAAAAATAAACTTTTACCTAAAGAAACATCATACCAAGTTTATCTTAACTAGATCCTAAGTGTATAAATATCATAACATCCCCCCTTAATAACAACTTGGGACATTATTGAAGGATTTACAAAGGTGCCACAATAGGAGAAGGAAGGAGGCATTAGAGCCTATCCACCCTTAATGATAGCTTCTTGAACTCCTAACATAGATCAAAGTTTAGAAAACTTTTCTTTTGTTAGAGGCTTTGTGAAAATGTCTGCAACTTGATCATTTGTAGGGAAAAATAGAAATTCAAGAACATAATCATGAATGATCTTTATGATGAAGTGCATCTATAAATCAATGTGTTTGTTTTGTTAATGTTGAAGTGGATCTTTGGTGAGATTGATGGAACTCTGATTGTCACACTAGAGGATGGTCAGATGCTACTACTGGATTCCAAAATTTGAAAGGATATATTGAATCCAAAATTCTTCTTGACTTGCATTAATCATTGGCTGGTACTCTGCTACTAAAGAAAGAGAGAGATCTTGTTGTTTCTTACAAGCCCAAGTGACATGTCTGAAACCAACACTGAAAACATAGAATGTAGTAGATTTTCGATAATTAGGGTCATTATCCCAATTGGAATCAATGAAACCAACTGACAAATGAGTCCCCCCTAAACTCTATTGTATCGCAAATTGAATTGTACCCCAAAAATACCAAAGTATGATTTTTGCTAATTTCAATGGCTCTCATGGGGTGTTAGCATATACAAGGAAACAAGACCAACAACAAAGGAAATATAATTATGGGTATGATTCAAATACAAAAGGATACCAACTAACTGAGGATACAAAGTGGAATCTACTTCAGGTGTAGTAAAGGTGGCATCGAGTTTGACTCTAAACTAGAAGGGATAATGTGTTGGTTTACAATCTTCCATGTGAAAGAGGCAAAGAAGGTTGCATGCATACTTAGATTGTGAAAGATAAATTCCTTTGTTGGTTTGAATACTTGGAGGCCAAGGAAAACTGAAAATAGTCTTACTTTTTCATTTCAAAATTCTTCTTAAGATTGGATTTTACATGGGTTAAAAGTTTATGGTCACTACTAGTGAGGATAAGGTCATCAACATAAAGGACAAATATTATGAGATGGATTCCTAAGTTCTTGGTATAGAAATTGGGATCATAATGACATCTAGAAAAGTTTATGTCAAGAAGAAATTTATCCATTTTAGCATACCAAGCTCAAGGAACTCACTTAATAACATAGAGGGATTTCTTGAGGTGACAAACAAGGTTGGAGTCATTCTAAACATAGCCAGGAGGTTGTTTCATGTAAATTTCTTATTGCAAATCCTTGTGCAAGAAGGTGGATTTAACATCCATTTGATGGACATCATCTATGTAAAGTAGGAAAGGTTGAAATGAGGAAGATGAAATTCATTTTGGTTATGGGAGCAAATGTTTCATTATAGTCAATTCCTTCAACTTGAGAAAACTCTTTGGAAACTAATGGAGTCTCATGATCTTTCAA
The DNA here is from genome assembly GCA_032191745.1 of Picea mariana. Classification (NCBI taxonomy): domain Eukaryota; kingdom Viridiplantae; phylum Streptophyta; class Pinopsida; order Pinales; family Pinaceae; genus Picea; species Picea mariana. The sequence continues at coordinate 108,583 of JASDQU010013650.1, forward strand.
CACTTCCATCTAATGCATACTTAGTTCTATACACCCATTTACAACTCACAAGTTTTCTTCCTTTCGAAAGAGGTACAAGATCTCAAAGTATCATTTTCCGTTAAGGGGTGTGTTATCATCAGAAAATGGCTCAACACAAATGCAGACAATGGATGAAGAAACAGTTAACACAAACACAACATACTACCAATATTCATGGAAGTATTACACTCAGTTTGAAAAGACAATCATAAACCTATGTAAAAGTGGTTCTAGAAATCCATGCACATTCAACAAAAGAAGCACGCATACATCCACATGGGATGACACGGTGTATGGCGCGTACAATGCATGGAGTGTGTGACTAACAGTGGAAAGATCCATGCAGACGAAGAAACAACACGTTGATGAGTTTGTTCGGGCCTCAACCATTTTTGGTATGAAGGGGATCTCCCCCATACCCAAAATCACCCCGAAATTTTGCCTTGAGATCATTGAAAAGGATGGGAGGTACCTCCAAGGGTATCCCATTTACATTTGGAACTAGTTAAGAAAAAGATTTTCATCTTCCTATAAATAAAAGGTCATTGTATGCAAAAAACAAGAAGTATTTGAGTATTGTTATGCTGCTCATTTTTAGCTTTGGGAAGACATCTCCCTCTTAGAAAGCTTTGGGCATCCATAGAAAGTGTTAGGACTCTCTCCTCTTGAGTAGTTCAACACTCTTTTTTTCACCATTTTCCTTTGTTATCCATTGATAGTAGAAAGAAGACTTTGTACTTGGGGACTCAAGGGCCTTCCCAAGGAGGAAGAGGGTACTTATAACTTCCCATATTTCTCCAAGGAGTATCAATTTGAATATTAGTTTACTTGGTATACATCTCTTGTGTTTTTTTTGTGCACATTTGAAGTTATTACTTGATTAGTTTAAATTTATTTCATTGTTGTTTATTTCTTGTTTATTTATGTTTGTTGAGCCACTAAACAACTAACTCTTTGTTGTTCTTTTTGGATATCCTAACTAGATAGTCAAGGGACCTCACTTTTCTCACCCTTATTACAAAAGGAACCCAACATATTGGCGACCATACTAGGGATTTGAATCAAAATTCTCCCCAATTAGGTTGTTAGAGTTTTCTTTCTTACTTGTTTGCATGTGCAAGGGTCAAAACCGACCTAATCTCACCCCTTGAGAGCATGATTTCACCCCAAAGTAAGATATTTTTTTCAAAAAAATTTGTCCCACCAACTTCTTTGTGTGCGTGCGGGTTCAGGACGAATAGATGTGTGATCTATGCACATTTGTGAACTTCTGATTCTATCGTGCACCTGTCTTATTTTTGCAAAATTGTAAGGCTTGAGTTGCCCATTGCCACTCAGTAGTTTAGATTTGATTTTAGCACTTTATAAAATCCAACACAAGTAGGATGAGATCTCATTTTTGCATACATAAACCCCACATCACACATAGATAATTAGGGAGATTAAAAAGAACCACAAATATCTTTGATTTCCTTGGTTTCCACGTGGATGGCTTAAAATGCTTTTTGCATTTGAATCTCAGAACAAAGCTTTCATTTTACAAAGTCATCACATTAAACTAGGACTAGAAGACCATCTAAACCAATCTTAGAGTATGCTCTTTCCACACACCTTAGTTTGATCTTGGAAATCATAAAGTCTCCATCTTGCGTGGTAAATCAAATCACTTTCAAAAAGAGGCCAATCCTCTTAGAACTTACTTGTTGAAAATTAATCTTAAAAGAGTTGTAAGGGTCCATATGCCCACATACATGCAATTCTAGGATAGTTTTCAATTGTTAGAGTAAGTCAGCTAAGGAGTTTAAAGACATTGTAAGGGCCCACACATGCCCACGTGCTCACAATCTAGGACTAGTTTTAAGTTTTCTAGATTACAAAACACCTTAGGATGATAAAAGGGTCCAAGTAAGGATTATCATATCCACCATTATAGCTTAGGATTTCCTTTTGTTTGCAAGGGTCATTTGAAAATTTTTAGTAAGTTATCTAAACAAGATAAGTAAAGGACTACACAATGTCCACCATGCTAAAATATTGAATTTAATTTATTAAAAACTTGTTTCACCATCACCACTCCTTTCACACACTCTCACTCATTCAAAAACCTTTTTTCTAGATACTTGAAACTCTTGTGGGCTTAATTTGTTTAAAAAAGGGTCTTTGTTCACACCATCATAAGAACGAAGTTAGTCCATGACCCCAACTTCACAACCCTCTTTTGGATTCTAAAAACAACCATAATCAACCCACTTTCTAACCTCCACAGGAGGAACACAAAAGAATTTGGTAGTCTGACTTACAATTTTGGGGATAGGGATCTGAATAACTCCCCATCATCATTTCTCATTTTGAAACTTAGAAAGTTGTGAATTAGGGTGCCAAAATCTCCCCACTCAAGCATTCCTATACCATAAGGCAGGGAGACACCCATGAAGGGTCAAAGGCTGAGGTCTAGTTGTTTTGTGTGTGCCTCCTTGGGTCACCAAATCCTTGGAAAGCATCTAGCATGTGACCGATTTTTGAGGCTAAAAATATAAATGTTGTGCTTGATGGAGGCAGCTTAGTAGCCCAAACTTAGGATTTATCTACCCAAGGTGGCGGTTGTGGGCTGTAGTTGCACCTCAGTCATATTTTGAACGGTTGCTAGGAAATATTTCTAGTACTTCTGGGATATGCCCCCTTCATCCCTCATTATAACTGATTGTCCGTCCCTTCACTAGTTTCTCCTCAAGTGGGTTTTGGCCCCACTATTGAGAGTTTTTTGGACGTCCAGTGTTATTTGAGAGGACGGATGTTACGTCAAATAGGACACTTGCACTTTTTATTTGATTTTTATTTCCCCGTGAGTTACAAAAATCCCAAAGCACTTTCCACATTGTTTTGATGTATGCTTTTCACCACTTGAATACATGTAGTTTTATGAATACATTGTTTAAAGTAATTTGAAAGAATTTTGTCCTTTCATTCCTCACCATTATTCACACACACCCACTTCTAGGCTAGAATCATAGGGGAACCACGATATCCCCGCCATTCTAGATGCTTGAGAAACTTACCCCCAATTTTGGGAAGTGCTCCTAATTTCATTGAGACATCAATAGTACCATCACATACACCTGTTAGTGCTATGGTACTAGGATCGAGATTACTAGGAGACATTGTTCTTGGAACCAATATCCCAAGCAATTCACAAATAGAACCTCCACCACAAGGAGGCAGAGCCCAAAATTTTTCACAAAGTACAAGCTCCCAAGGAACCACTTCCTCCCATAAAATGGCATGACCCATTCCTATCATGCATTTTTCGGCTTCACTCAATATCACTGATTTAATTAAACTAACAAATAATCCCATATTACACGACCCCACTTGGCTGAATATGCTCACAAAACTACCTTCAGACATCCTAAGTTTGAAGGGAAATCCAGAGAGGACCCTGCCAGCCATCCTTCCAATTATGGTGTTCTTTCAATAACATAATGGAAGATTCCATTCATCTACAGTTATTTTAGAGAACCCACACTCATACAACAACCAAATGGTATGTGGACGAGAAGTTCGGAGCCCATTCAACCTTTGAATCATTAGCCAAAGCCTTCCTTTCATTTTTTCAACTTCCCATCTGTCATGATATCAGTCTGAGATCTTGTCAGAATGAAAGCAAAAAACTGCTATTCACATTTCATACCATATTCATGAATGGCGTAGACGCCGCAACCTTTGTAAAGCGGACACCACCCCACAACAAAGGCTAGATTGGTTTCTCTAATCGCTCATTCCTACCCTTGCCAAAGATGTGGCTACATCCCTCCCCCAAACTGAAGATGAAGCCATCACTAAGGCACAACAGTTTGACCTCATCTACTGCCAATTAGGGTACCTATACATTGTCCTTCCATATGCTCCTCATCCTTTTCCCTTTGGCCAAGACAAACCTGGAACATTGTGTGTTATTGATGGGTTGACTGACTCCATGGCTCATACTCAACCACACGCATAGTCATTACCCACATATGGGACCAACCCATACTTTCAACCATATGGGGGAGCTTTATATTACTCTCCCCCACCCTCCCACCCCCATTCATGGCACCTCCTCTTCCTCCCAAGGATACCCATTTACCCACATCCCTTCCCCAACCAATCCCCATCCCGCAACAGGTTCCTCCACCGACAACTTCATATCCACCTAGTAATAATGGAGCCACCTCCACTTCTTACAACCCATATGGACCCCCACAAGGTAACTGATAATATCCTTTCCTAGGTCCACCACAAATTGTCGCACCCCCACATGGACAACAGTAGGCGGGGGTCAATTTCATCCAATCGTCCCCTCTTCAACAAGTTCAAGATTCTAAACAGTCAAATACGGCCAATCCACCTCACCAACCCAAAAATAACCAAAAGAAAGGAAAGAATACGAATCAGGGACAAGGAGGGAACCCCCCTCAACAAAACCCCCAAGCTGGGGGTAACCGACGCTAATCCAACCAAAATCCTCAAGGGGTCAATAATAATGTCAAACCATAACAAGGGAAAAATAAAAACCTTTAAACCAACTACCTGTGTGTGTTATGTGGCAAATATGGTCATTACACTCATCATTTCCCCAAAATTGTCGACTACAAGCGGATGAAGGACACCATGAATCCTCAGCAGGATCCCAACCCTCAAGGTCCACCTCAGGGACCTACCACTTATATGCCACCCCCACCACCAATGGTATTGCAAAACTCTATCCCAAATCAAGGAGTCATTAATACCCAACCAAAGGGGGTCCAAAGACCACACCCATAGGCGTAGTTCCCTTCACCCGAACAACCCCACCTAGGGAACAATATAGACCGCAATATCCTCCTCACCACTAAAGAGGAATTCCTCTTACAAAATCATAGTCGCCAATAAAAGTACATCCCCTGATCTATTACCTACCACTTCAGATGCCCCCCAACCACCAACTAGACAACCATTGATGATCCCTCGTCCTAACACTGAAGACATCACCCGTATGCCTCGTGCACCCTTCCGTAGGAATGTGCATAATCCTCATGCTCGGGTCGCCCATAGTTACAGTCTTATTGATGATCTCGCTTAGTCACCCACTACCATGTCAGTTATGGAAGTCCTTCAAACATTCCCTTCCCAACGAAAGGCGTTACTTTCACAATTGGAGGCAGTAGATCCTGCAGACACCCATCTAATCACATTTGATTTAGACAGAGCAGGCCCCCGACCCCCATCGTTAGTTGCATTCTAAATTTTTTTCAAAATTCGGAATATCAATGTCCATTGTTGCATCATATGAGAAGGAGCATCCACTTGCATCATGTCCAAATCAGTGTGGTAGCAACTTGGTTCACCTGAGTTGATCCCCTCCACCATCATGCTTCGAGATTATGATGGTCTCCCATCCCAACTAGAAGGATTATATCAAAACGTTTCGGTCGAGTTGGGGGGGAAATCAATTCTCATTGACATAGAAGTCATTGATGTCCAATTGGATTATAACATCCTCTTTGGACGAAGCTACATGTACGCCATGCAGGATGTAGCTTCCTTGGTCTTTCGTACCATGCTCTTCCCTCACAATGGGAAAATCATCACCATTGATCAATTGAGCCACCATGAACCCAATCAATCAGGGAACATTGATAACATCCTGCCACTTATCTGCTCAAGCGTCGACCTTGACCCAATGATAGATGTCGGACCAGGGCTATTTTAGGATCCATATTTGATTGGTACATACCAAGGCTTCCCACACCCCAACCCCACCACCGTCGTTGTGTGTGTTGTCATGGTCGATGGAGTAGAGATACTAGAACCCCCGTCCATCGAGAACTCATCAGACTCCACCACCACTCCTTCCCACCCAACCCCAATACTTTCTAACGAACTCCCCATACAGACTCTTGAGGATGGAACATCTGAGAATGCAACCATGGGTCAAATCCTCGTTTGGAAAAGAGTCCCACGGGCCATCACCCAAATACCCTTCTTTTATCCTCCCCCCAGGAGTAACAACATATCAAGTTGCTTCTACCCTCACCCTCATTTTTTTTTCAAAGACAGATCATCAACTTGCTTTAGTTGGGAATGACCTTAACCACTTTAAACTACCAGAACCATTTATAAATGATATAAAATATATAGCACGCAACCAACAAAGTGGAGGATAATTTTTTAGAGAAATATTTTTAGAGAAAATTTTTGAGAGAGAAAACTTTGGCAGAAAATTTAGAGAGAAGGTATGCCTGGAGTGTTGTGAGGTTTGCTTCTTTTCATTCTTCTTTTACATATTCAACAGGGATTGACGGAATCGTTTGCAACAGGGGGTCTTGCAAAGCAGGGAAAATATAAAGCAAGGATGAGCTTGTTAGTTCTCATAAGGTGAATAGTTTACTTGTTAGTTTGTTGTATTTAAGATCGACTTTATTCGGCGATAATCGGTTTCTGATATACAAGTTTTCTCCTTGTGATTCGCCACCATTGCTCCATTCCATTTATGGCTCAACTTTCTTTTTTTTTCTTTTTGCGCTTGGTCTTTCTATTGTAACATTGTTCTAAAGTGGCTAAAGACCATATACCTGGCCCTAGTCTACGCAGAGACTTGTAGATTTCAAAGATTCAAGAATTTGTATGCGGAGCATTTTAAATGAAGATCAAATTCTTTTGCACTCTTAAATTGTCTCTTTGCTATTTTTTTTTAAATTCTCAGTTTTCCTCATTTTTTCTTAAGACAACATTAAAGATAAAAATAAAAAAGACAAACAAACTTATGAACATGTTTATTTTGTAAAAATCATGTGTATAAGTTTTAGTCATTAGCTTGTTTAATATGTATAAACTTTTTTGTTTTTCTTGTTATTTATCACATCCTAACTTCAAAAAGAAATATAAAAAATATTATATAATTTAAGTGTTACTCTTTTGTTGTCTTCAAACTAATGTTTTGTTTAGTAAAATTTTCTTTTAATTAAATCATTTTTTAACATTAACATAGTTATATTAACTTTCTCTAGCTTTTGGTTAATTTTTCCTTAGTTACTTTTTGCTCAAATAAATACAAAACATTACTTTAGTAACATTCTCTTTAGTTGTTTAAATACTTTTAGGATTTAATTTCGTTATTACAGATGTATAAATTCCAACATAAAAGCATAAAAATCAAATATTACAAGGCAAAGGAATTCACGCTTGGACTGTAGGTTAGGGGAAATTTTGCCTAGAGTTCAATGCACATTTTTGTCCGGGGCTTTAAGCTTAGGGTGATATTCCCATCTCCTCTTGCCTAGCTCCACGAGAGGTTGAAAATGTTGGTGTTGGGGACTCTCTAGTCCCTCTACGTCAACATGGTTGATTGAATAATAGTGATGTTGTTTTCAGTTGATTTTGATGAATTTGATTATGTAGTCACTAATACATGTTGTGACGCAAGTCACTTGTCGTAACGTTTGTTTCAAAAAATTATAAAATATTTACCTCTTTTGTACATCACTTTTGTTGTTGTAACGGAGGGGTCATTACAATACCACTTGCGTGTATATTGTCTTAATTCTTAGTCCTTATTATATTATCATATATGAGTTACATGAATTCCATTTGCAGTTTTGTTAGTTATGTTTGATCCTTCATCCCCGACATAATACCTTATGGTCTCTGTGATCCTCTTTGCATCTAAGGTGAGACCTTCCTCGGACTCGGTCGATGATTGATATGTCAGTTCTTAGGGGTTTTTGTTGGAAATGCTCTGGACAAACCCTGGTCTTAAACCCCCCAGTGTTACAAATTTCTCTTTGTGCGTGCGTGTGTACTGAAGCAACAACATTTCATAGCTTAGCGCCAACAGTCAAGAATATTTAAAAATTTTCTTCTTAAGATCAAACTTATCCTTATGCTTATGCTACCATGTTTTTGCATTTTCAGTTCTATATTTAAATTGAGTAAAGCATAGTTTAGCATGACTTATTACTTCATCCATTGTCTTTGGATTAAAAAATTCAATTTTGTCTTTATAGGCCCGAGGAAAACAAATCATAAACCTTTGAAATTTTTCCTTCTCCTCACAGAGATAAGGTACATATCTCATAAGATTTACAAATTTAGTCACAAAGTCTTCAATAGACATCTATCCCAACTTAAGATCATGGAACTCTTTGGCCTTTTCRTTATAATATCATCATGTTAAATATATATWTTTTAAATATTTCTTGAATATCTTCCAGTTCAACTCACTGTTCCTAATTTTGTTAACTATTTTTGGTTCCTTCCACCAAATGAAAGATTTTTCATTTAGTTGATAAAAAACTAATCTATCCCTCAAGTTTCCGGGGTAATTGTAGATTTGGAAGTATTTACTCATGTTTAGAAGCCAAGCTTCTACTCCTTCCTCGGATTCCCCATCAAAACTGGGTGGTTTGATTTTCTTAAATTCACCAAGTAATTATTCCTTATGACATTTCCTTTTCTTTGCTTTAGGTATAATTTGATGCAAAGTGTTGTTGTCTGAATTATTCTAACTACTTTATTCATTTAACAACTTTATTTTATCATTATTTTCTTGATAGTCCTTACCCTTGTGTGACTTTTCATTGGACAGTGCCTTTTTGGCATTACTGAAAGTTTGTCCTATATGTCTTAGTTGTTTCATATCAGTCATGTTTTTAAGAAGAATTTCATTTAACTCTTCTTATTATTTTCTATCCTTGAATAACTTTTTATTATCTTCCTTTATACTTTGCAATTCTACTTTTATACTACACATAGTTTCCAACAGTCTTATAGAGTTATCTTATGGTTGCTCATTGTTTAGTTTCACATACATCTGCAGTCCACTCTAAGTTGATCTATCATGTTCTTCAACCATGATACTTTGTTATTTTTTCTGATATGTGCAAAACACAATAACGCCAATCATTTTGCTTATATATATATATATATATATATA
>JASDQU010013650.1:125055-136194 GCA_032191745.1 Picea mariana
TTTAAGGAATTTAAAACAAACATCGCAAAGTTACTTCTATCATACATACTAGAATGGAGTTAATAGAAATTCATACACGCAATGAAATACGTGATAACATTCAAGAATCACATATATGCATAGCATATATAATTAAGCACAGAATGATACTTATCTTTTAACTGAAGTAAAACCACCAACTGCATGCAGACCTTCCACGAACGTCCTAGCCTTAAACTGCATTGCTCATCACTCTTAGCAGTAGGTCACCCCTGAGATGGGACTAAGCTCCATCGGGCAAGGGATTCCCAGGCTAGGAAAGGTCAATAGGAAGTCACACAGCTCACAAGGAAGGATTCGCTCCAAGGAGACACTTACGCCCACTGCTCACAGACTCTCATTCCCCACATGCATGTCCCACCCTACGAGTATACACCTTCATTGTCACACAGTCCATCAGATGCTCCACCTCTCTTACCTTGGGCTTCAGCAACAGGCCGAACCAAAATTCTCAGAGCTCTGTAGCATCTCTGGGACTCCCTCCTCGAGAACTCACTTCCCCAATACACTTTCCCACCTGGAGAGAATTTCCCATAGGCCTAACAACCTTCCTCTTCAGTCAGTATTCGATGTAGTTCCAACAAGGTGAGGACAACAGAAACGGTTAGTACGACTCAGGGAAAAGGAAGCAACCCCAAAAGAGGTTAAGGTACAAAATGTGTTTTGCAAGTGTAGATAGACTACGTTCACAGGATAACATAGGTCGGCCTTTTACTTGGGTGATTGGTTTATCCTATGTGCGTGGGTATGCAAAGGTCGATCATAGAGGAAAAAAAGGATTGACAGAGAATGGACCGCGAACCCCCAACACGGTTTGACTCTTTGGTTTTAATTGCATGCGCCTAAGTCGACACCTATCTTTCTGGAGCTACATGCACTCCATTTAGCATATGCTCCTTTTCTAGGAACTTAGGACAACACTGATCAATTTTCCACCTTAGCCTTTAGGAAATAATAATAAAATATTATCCCCTTAGAAGTAAGCCCCCTAGCTTAGCCCCTAGGCCAAACAATTAGCCTCCTCCCTTACCCTACCTAGTGGAAGCTTAGTCCCCCATCACTCTTTCTTTGTGGTCAGTTTACATGCAACGAAGTTTATATTTTATTAATGATCTCCATAATTACATATACAAAATCAGGCTCATGGACTTAAGCATCTAGGCTCTCCGACCTAATAAACATATAAGTATCCAACTTATAAACACTTGGCTCACCAGCCTATAGACATAATTACAATTCAACAATATAACTGGGGCTCTTCCTTGGGGATATTACAATCCCCTCCCCTTATTTTTTCACTATCCTTAGTGAAACCTGTTTACACAACATCAACAATATTTTTGTTTTCAAAATCTTCAAAAAGATGCAGGTATTCTTCCCGCATAGCATCCTCATGCTCCCATGTTGCATCCTCAGGACCGTACCAAGTCCACTAGACTTTTACAAGCCCAATGGCTTGATTCCATAGCTACTTTATTTTCCGGTCCAGTATATGCATTGGATGCACCTGCAAGATGCCTTCTTACTCCACCTAAATCAAATTCCAATCAATCACATGATTAGGATCAGGTATATATTTCTTAAGAAATGAAACATGAAACAAATTATGTATAGTCATGGATGCAGGCAATGCAATCATATATGCAATTGGTCCAATCCTTTCTAGTATTTCAAATGGCCCATAATATATGACTTCCAACCTGGACCAGTTTCTCATCTTCAAGGAACTTCTATTGGATTTCACTTTCATAAAAACATGATCACCCACTTTAAACTCCCTGTGGGTCTTGTTCTTATCAGCGTAATTCTTCTACCTGTGTTGGGCAGTTTTCAAATTCTTCTTAATATTTAACATTTTTTCTTCCATTTCCTTGAGAAACTCTGTACCAACCACTCCTATGTCAATTGGGTTATCCCAACTTATTGGAGTGTTTCACTTTTTGCCATAAACTGATTCAAATGGGCTCATCACCAGTGATGCTTGATACCAATTGTTGTAGGCAAATTCTACCAAGTGTAAGTAGTCTTCCCATTTAGATGGTTTGTCCATCACATACATCCTTAGCATATCTTCTATCACTTGGTTCACCCTCTCTATATTCCCATCAAACTCAGGATGCTAAGTAGTGTTGTAGTTCAGATTCTTTCTGAACCCTTTGAATAACCCCTTCCAGAACTTTGAGGTAAATTTCAGGTCTCTGTCAGACACAATCGTCTTGGGAACACCGTGCAATCGTGCTACTTCCCTGATAAAGATATCGACAAAATTAGTTTCCTTGTGAGTATTCTTCAATGGAATAAAATGGGCAGCTTTATTAAGCTTATCCACCACAACCATGATGGAATCATGCTTCTTTCTTGTTCTGGGCAATCCTGTGATGAAACCCATTGTCACCACTTCCCACTTCCACTCAGGAATGGGTAATGGTTGTAGCAACCTGGCTGGGTGCCCATGATCATCCTTGAACTTCTGGCACTCCATACATATGGCTATGTAGTATGCAATCTCCTTCTACATACATGGCCAAAAATAATGGCTCTTGACCGATGCCATTGTTTTCTGATATCCCGGGTGCCCAACATAAGGCACATTTCAATTTTAAATGCAATATTCATGTGAAGTTCTATACATTGTGGCCTTATATATTTTATGTCTTATGATATGACCAATCTTGCTTATATTGTGATGGGTGTGAGAAACACATCAACCTTATATGTTATTGTCCTTACTTCTATATAATATTGTAAAGATATTATATTTCTATCTTTATTAAGTTCCTGGTCCATTTCTTAGGAACCTTTATTTTTTGATTATACTCCTCTTTTTTATCAAATATCTATTTTCATGATTCATTTTAGCTATTATAGAGGAGCACCACCACTTTAAAAATATAGGGGGATTTATCCTCTTGATATTGTTTCTAAGATTTTGAACAATCTGAACATTCAACAAGCCTACAAGTGGATTCATTTTCTTGTTGAACATCAAGAATATTTTGAATAGGTTGCACAACAAACATGCAATATCATCAATATGGGGGAGTTTTTAGTCTCCCATTTTGATACTATTTTGATTGATAACTAGTTCACTTTCTTACCATTCCTTCATTTTTTGACCAAAATAACCTTCTTTGTCCATTTTTCCAATGTATCATGTAGGGTATATCTATTCGGGAGAAATAAGGTAAAAATGTTGTCTTTGTGAGTGTTTTCCTACTTGTTTGATAGTCTAAGTAACATTAAGATATTATGTGTGAAACATTTAATGTTTCTTATTACAAGATGTTTCAAACCATCAACTGTCAAGGAAATGAATAACAACATAATGCCTAAAAAGAATCTGATGGTTGGAGGATGTTCTATATGTGAAGGGAATGCTTCAACATCAACCAAATGTCAAGAAAGTAAAAATCTGATGTTAGCATGAATATTTCAAATCAAAATTCACCGCAACAATTTGACATGTATCCTAGAAATGAACAACAACATAACGATGTGATTTCAATAGCTCGATGTAAAAAAATTGAGATATACCAAATGATTTCATGCACTATAATGTAGTGCATGAAATAATTTATATAATTCATGGTTTGAAGATGACAAATTCAACAAACTATATTCTAGGCATAACAGAGTCATACCAACAACATATGACCAAGGGTTATCAACATAGTTTAGTGACATGTGTTGAATGTAAAATATTTAATTTTGTACATTCTAGAAGCCCAGATCATATGTGATCAACTAATTTAAAATATATAGGGATTGCGATCTATTTGTTTAGAAACTTTGTGTATTATAAATATGTCAATCAACAAGAAATATAGAGCTAACAATTAGCAAAGAAAAAAAGATTGTATGCAATCGTGCACTGTAATTTGTTATTGAGACTGATTTCCATGTTTAATAGAAGATGATTTGACTCAGTTGTTGGTGTTTCATTAATATTTTAAGATTGTAATTGCTTTCCAACATTGTATTTTAGAAGAGGTTGCCCCCCTGTTTTGTTATACAATTGTTTAGTTCACTAGGTTTTTTTATAATTTCTATTTTAATTATTTATTTCCATGATTTGTGTGTATTGCAAGGGACATTTATTTTAGTCTGTAGCTTTCAATTTCATTCAAGATTTACAAGATCAACACTCACTTATTGAACTGTAATCAAACCGATGACAATAGAGTATTTTTGCAAGAAAGTCTTAATATTTCGATGACATATGATTATAACAATTGTTTTCTACACTTATGATTTTAATATATTGATGTAGAATGGATCATTATTTTGTTTTTCATATATCTCAATCCTTTCAGAGTGGAAAAAATTGGAGGAATCAACTTGTAGGGCCATTTTAGTAGTATGTTCCAATTTGGAAAATTGGGGTATGTAAACTTTTGAGATCCATTTTAAGGGATTAAATGAATGTTTTTTGGGTTCTTTTATCCAAAACTTATTCCCAATTCCTTTATGGTGTTCTACACTCTGATACATTTCCAGTCATTCACAATGTACGCTAATCATGTCTCATATGAAAACATTATGCATCCCGCAAGTTGACCTACTTTGTTGACCACCATGGTTCGAGAGGATGCCATGTCAGCCCATGTTAATCATGCATATGGGGCTTTCTGTGTATGTAATTTTAAGAATATTAAAGAAGATTTAAAACCCTATCATAATCGAGTGTTGAGGAAGTAAAAAGAACTACCACTAGATACCTATTGAGCTATGTTAAATATGAGTCCACTAGGAGGAGAAGGGGTTTCATTCTATACTATTGTATCTTGTTCCATAGTTGAGTAGAGCAACTTGGAGTGGGAAATTAGAGAGAATAAAAGAGGTAGTTAATGTTATGTAGCATTTTAATAGGCCACATGTTTGAAGTAACTCTATAGAGACTGTCTTATCATTTGTACTTGCATTATTTCCATACCAGAGAAAATAGAGCACAACAAACTCACCTTCTAGTTGGTTTTTCTCCTGAAGGGTTTACCAGACAAAGTGCTTGTGTCATTTGGTAGATGGTGTGTGATTGTATTTTACTGTTTTCTATTTTCCACATTTTATCTATTTCGTTTATAAGAATAAAATCAATAGCTAAATATTGTGGAATCTAAAGGAATTTAAGCTTCATAGTGTAGATTTCAGATCTATTGTGACGAACTATTCTAGTGGAATATCCATGATAGTTTACATATCGTATTGGTATTAGAGCCAAGTTTTTCTTTTAGGTATATGTGGGAAGCTATAGAATCCAAGATTCAACTTAAAGAGAATTCATAGAAACTGTAGCCATGGCGGATGGATCTATTCATAACAACCCTCAAGACCCAATAGAAGAGAGATTTGAGAGGCTGGAATTTAAATTTTTCGACATCAATTTCAGTATCAACCTCCTCATGGTGGCTCTAGAAATGAAGCTTAGACTATTTATAGATGATGGAGGCTATGGCTCAGAGATCAGATCAAAGGGGAAATGAAAATATTAGGAAGACTCAAGAAATGAGTTGTGGAAAGAATCCAAGAAAGAGAAATTGAGTTCGAGTGTCATTAACCCTTCAACCCCCATTCAATATGGAAGAGAAAGTGCACTTGGATCCATATCAAGGTTATATTGATTCATTAAAACTGAATCATTGGTTGCAACAACTAGAGTTTTATTTTATCATTCACCATATAGTTGAAGAGACGGATATTACATTTTTCTAGATTGAAGTTAAAGGGCGATGCTTTACCCTCGTGGGAAATCGATACAAAAACACTTAGGTTGGAGGGTGATTCACCAAAAACTACGTGGGACGACATAAAAACCCTCATCAAGTCCCATTTCTACCCTATTAGGTATGTAGAGGAACGATGGATCCGATGACACTACTTTAGGCAAAGGTAGGGGTAGAGTGTATAGGAGTACACCACTAAGTTCAAAAAAATGTCCATCATGTTGGGTATCTCTCCCAAGAACCCATATGTACTCTTAAAATATATGTGTTTTTTACATAATCATCTACAAAGGTAGGTGATGCTCTTCAATCTAAGGACAATCAATGGATGAGGCATGCGTATAGGCACAGTACCTTGAAAACATAGGCCAAAATAAGGGCCAACCACATGGTTCAAAGAAGAAAGAGAATCGAGAAGCTTCCAAGTAGGGGGAGAAGAAGAGTAAAGGGGGAAAAGATAAGAAAACAAAAGCCACAACACATCAATGCAAATATCCCAGTAACCATTGCAATCATTGCAACATTGATTGCCACACTTAGGAAAAGTGTTGGAAACTACATCTAGAGTTAAACCCGAAGAACTGCAAGAAGGAAGAAAAAGAAAAAGAAACTTTAAGACACATATTTGAGAAATCAAGTTGAAAGAAACTCATATGTGGATGAAAATATTTTATGCACATCTATGGAGAAGGAGGTGAATATGAGTATCCTTCATCACTGGGAAGAGAAGGAGATGAGTAATCTCTTCCATATCAAGGTTCAGGTCAAGAATACCAATATAGATTCTGTGTTCGACTCTGATTCACGAGATAATATCATAGAAATGGTTTTGGTTAGCAATACTGGGTTGGAGATTCACAATCATCCTATCCCCTATCCATTGGGTTGAGAAAAAATGATGCAGAGATAAAGGTAAGTAAACAATGTAAGATTAAATTTGTTGTAAGTGTTGATTTTATTGATGAAGTGGAATTGGATGTAGTAACCCTTGATGTATGTGGAGCAGTGTTCTAAATACCTTCATTTATGTGAGGGATGCAACATGTAGAGAGCCAATCGATATTGATTTATTGAGGATGTGAATTCCTACATCATCAATGCACATAAAGGCAAGCCAAAAATCTCAGTGGTAAGTGCCAATCAAGCCAAGAAGTTTATTAGTTCTAGTAAGAAATATGTTTTGTTGTTCTTAAGAGAAAATAAGTCTCATGATGAGTCAATAAGAGTGAAGACATCCTTGGAAGGGTTAACTAAAGAGTAGAAACATCAGTTGGATGAGTTGCTATAAGAATACAGAGGAGTGTTCCAAGAGCCTAAAGGGATACCACCTCAGAGGGAAGTGGAGCATGAAATCCAATTATTGCTAGAATCCCCCTTCATGAATACTGGGTTGTATAGATAGTCTGTTCTAGAAGCAAATCAAGTAAAGAAGAAGTGGCAGCAGTTGTGGGAGCAGGGTGTGATCCATCCAAATACCTCACCTTGTGTGTCACCCATCATAATTGTGCCCGAGAAGGATGGGACTTGGATAATTTATAGGCATTGAACAAGATTATACTAAAGAATCGATACCCTCTTCCAAGGATCGATGATCTGTTGGACCAACTAAAGCATGCCAAGTACTTCACTAAGATGACATTGAAATTAGGATATCACCATGTACGATTCAAAGAAGAAGATACCTAGAAGAATTCCTTCATGACAATTCAAGGCTTGCATGAATGATTGGTTATGCCATTTGGTTTATGCAACACACCATCTATATTTATGATACTAATGAATGATCTTTTATGCCCTTATCTATATTATGTGTTATTGTCTACTTGGATGATATGCTAATTTATAACGCTACCTAGGAGGAGCACTTGTTACATCTTATGAAGGTGTTAGAGACTTTGAAAAAGCACCAATTGTTGGCCAATCTCAAGAAATGTGAGTTTTCTTAGCAATGTTTGGATTATTTGAGGTATATAATCAGTGGAGGGGATATCAAGATAGATATTACAAAGATAGAGGCCATCATGAAATGGTCAGTTCCTACAAATGTCAATGAAGTTAGTAGTTTTGTTGGGGAAACACAATACTTTTGGAATTTCATAGCTTCATTTTCAGTGGTATTTGCACCACTTCACGCCATGATATCCA
Organism: Picea mariana; assembly: GCA_032191745.1. Classification (NCBI taxonomy): domain Eukaryota; kingdom Viridiplantae; phylum Streptophyta; class Pinopsida; order Pinales; family Pinaceae; genus Picea; species Picea mariana. The sequence continues at coordinate 132,960 of JASDQU010013650.1, forward strand.
GTGGCAAGACTTTCCAATGGGGACAGAATCAACAAAAGCTCCTTTATGAGTTGAAAAGAAATATCGGTCAAGCACCAATGCTAGCGCTACCAAACTTATAGAGTCCCTTCGTAGTAGAGACCAATGCAAGTTGGTATGTCATGAGAGCAATTTCTACGCAACGTGGAAGGTTGGTATGTTATCATTCTAAAGTATTTCATGGGGTGGTTCTGAACTACCCTACCTATGACAAGGAGCTCTATGTTTTGGTACAAGATATCAAAAAGTGGAAGGACTATCTGATGGGAAAGGAGACCATCATCAACATAGATCACCAACCACTATAGTATTTGTAGGCCCATAGTAAGCTAAAACAAACTAGGAATTACTGGTGGATGGGGTTTTTACAAAAAAAACATCTAGTTGGAGAAGAAGGATTCCATTAAGAAGAACCATTACATGTAATGAAACCAATTTTTCAACCTCTCCTTCTCGACTTTCAGTCTCTTCATATCTCATTTTTATAAGGTGTCTTTTTGACAAAGACAAGTTTGATTAGCTTTAACTCTGTCAATTACATATCTATCAACTTCCCTTTTACACAAAAATATGAATTTATGACTTAAACATATAAACATAGGCTATAAGCCCCCCAAGACTTGGATGAATCCCCTCCCCTTAGAAAATGATGGTCCCCATCATTTTTCCCATGCTAAAAGAAAGAGACTCAATTATGTTCATCGTACCATCATGATTACAATGTGCTAAGTGCCCATGACAAGAAGTGTTTTTTGTGGTTAACCCATAACCATGGGTTTTTGAATGACCCATAATCAGGTTGGAAATGTCAAACTTGTTGTTAATGCCAATTACAATTTATGGGGTATTTTACATAGGTAAAAAAAATACAATAGGATTAAATAATAAATCAAAAAAATAAAAATCGAAATGATGAAAACCCTAGTTTTCTGGTGGTCATCTTCACTAAACCAAGTTGCAGACCATCTTCACTAAACCTTTGGCAACACCTCATTTTCTTCAGTTATGATCGATGCTTGGGGTGAAGAAAGTTGTCTTTGGAGGATCATCTAGATGCGTTCAGTTTTTTTTATGTTGTTTTGTTTCTTTTGGGAAAACTTTTTTCTCTTACAAGTTTTCTCCTTTCCTATGTTATGAGAGTTTGTACTTGGATACCTTAGCAGGTCACCCACTCAAACCCATTTATGTCATCTTTGTTTACTTGCTACTACCTAACTCTAACAACTATCTTTTGTTAATGTTGAGTGTATGTAGCAAATATTCGCTTATATTTGATATACAATAAATGTAATAAATCGATTCCATTCTCTATTATAAAAGGTATTTTTTTTACTTTATAATAATTTGTGTTCTTTTAGACATCTTCAAACCAAATTGAAAAAACAAACTGAAAAGTGATGTTACATTCATTGTAAGTGCCGGTCATTAATATTCATATAGAATATAAGAGAACAAACTGAAGACTCGTATTCAATAGATTTTTATATAAATTCTATGATGTGTCATGATGGCTCTCTTTCCACTAAAATATAACTTATTATTATTAAGTATATAAATTTTGTGATGTAGTCTTCATGGTCCTTTTATGATTAAAATATAATCTTAGTAAATATAAATGGGATCTATTTTCTTTTCATCCTTAAATAATTACATAATTACAGTCACACATGATCTCACGATTGCCTAAAACTAACATAGGTATAAACGCATAAAAAAGTAGGGTTTAAAATATTTTCGGTGAATATATATTCATACTAATCATTTTACTTTTTTTCATATAAATACGTATAAGATATTTTAGAAAGATTTTAACGATTTATATAATTGAATAAATTTAAGTTTTTTTCATATATTTTATTTGAATATTTACAAATAACATAATTTTTTTAGTTTTTTTGGTTAAATAAGATCACATAAATTTGTAAGATATTATAATTTTCTGTTATTTAAATTTTATTTTTAATTGTAGTTTGTTGAAAAATTGTTGAGGTAATCAAATTATATATAACTAACACAGCTACATAAATATGGTTGGTGAATGTAGAGAATATATTTCATTTACAAACAAACCCTAATTTTAGCATAAACCCTAATTAGGATTTTAAAATGAAATAGTATGCTGAATATAGTTTCGCCTTACAGTGACTCGATCCGATCAGCTAGTATGTGACAAACGAAAAAGCAAGGCTCCGGGTCCATAAAGATGATTGGTGCATGTAGAAAGGTATATTTCATTTACAAACAAACCCTAATTTTAACATAAACCCTAATTAGGGTTTTAAAATGAAATAGTATGCTGTATAGTTTCGCCTTCCAGTGACTCGATCCGCTAGTATGTGACAAACGAAAAAGCAAGGCTCCGGGTCCGTATAGTATAGATGTATATTATGTGACAAACTAGAAAGCAAGAATGGCTCCAGGTCCGACAATCCAATCCATCCTAATTAAGTTGTTGTCGATGGAAATGAGAACACTTCGCAACCTGCGATAATATGCGCACTTGTTGTCCACAATGTACATGCAATGTAACACATCAGTATCACACTTGTTGTCCACAATGTACCTGCAATATAACACATCAGCTTAACGTTCAGCCACACCATAAAAATATATAATTACTAGAAATCCCATGTACTGTTAACTCAGCGAAACGAAATATTAGCTATTCTAATTGAGGCTTATGGCAAAGGACTATGTCAGAAATTATAGTTCTAAAACAAACTGTATCTGAAACCACTCCATTCTTTAGGCCATTGTTTTCTTCCATAGAAATCTCCACTATGGTGCCTTCCATTTCTACTTTCAAGTATTGGAAATTCCAATGAAAAGCCTAACCACTAAAGTCACAATTTCTTTTAATAAGAATGGTATTAAAATGAAGAATATGAAAGGGCTTGCCCCCAACGAAAAGCAGAACCACGGAAGCCACAATTTTCTTTAATAAGAATGGTATTAAAATGGAGAATATGAAAGTGCTGGCTGCTTGCCAATATGGCAGCTGATTAGTAGGTGTATGGGAGATATAGAAAACCTATGGGAGATATAGAAAAAGTGGCAAAAATGTAGATCTAATATTGTAAAAGAGAAATAGTTAATAAAAAAGTAAATGTCTAATATTAAGTAAGTTTGCTAATTATTTAATTGTGGATGGTCACATAGTAATTTCTTAAACATATAAAGTAAATGTGAAAAAGTAAATAGGTTAACCGAGGCATTA
>JASDQU010013650.1:136755-152504 GCA_032191745.1 Picea mariana
AACCCCCCCCCCCCCTAGAAAATGATGGTCCCCATCATTTTCCCCATGCTAAAAAAAAGAGACTCGATTATGTTCATCGTACCATCATGATTATAATGTGCTAAGTGCCAATGACGAAAAGTGTTTTGTGTGGTTAACCCATAACCGTGGGTTTTTGGATGACCCATAATCAGGTTGGAAATGTCAAACTTGTTGTTAATGTCAATTACAATTTATGGGGTATTTTACATAGGTAAAAAAAATACAATATGATTAAATAAAAAATCCAAAAAATAAAAATCGAAATGAGGAAAACCCTCCAATTTTGTTCATATATATTTTTACATAGATGATGAAATAAGATGTTGTTGAATACCCATTTGAGGTATTGAAGAGAGATTTCCATTGATATAAGATACTTTCTCTGTTGTATCATGTGGAGTGAAAAAATTCTTCTTGAAACTCAAGGGACACACAGTTTCATTATTTTAAAGACCTTTGGTACTTCAATCAATCATCTCTCACAAACTCATGGTTATGGGCTAGCCACACAAAACCCTTCTCTTCATTGGCACTTGGTACATTGTAATCATGATGCTATGATGAACATAATGGAGTATCTTTTTTTTAGCATGGGCGAAATGATGGGGACCATAATTTTCTAGGGGGGAAGGATTGATCCAAATCTTAAGGGGTATTATAGTATAAGTACAGATGTATAAGTCATAAATTCATATTTTTATGTAAAAGGGAACTTGATAGATATGTAATTGATAGATTAAAAGATAATCAAAATTGACTTCGTCAAAAAGACAGAGAGTGAGAGTCGGGAAGGAGAGGTCCCAAAATTGGCCTGATTGCATGTAATGGTTCTTTTTAATGAAATTCTTCTTTTCCAATTCTCTCTCTTTCGCATTTCTTGTGGTGTATTCAGTTCATGGATTTTCATCGATGTTCTTGCGATTAAATTCATGAAATATTTTCATGTTTTCTCTCCTCCTCTCTCGGCATTCAAGCCGTCTAGATCTTATCCTTCAAGATTTTGATCATATCCTCACGAGATTCAGTGGAAGGTAGAAAAACACTTTCTAGCATCCAGGGTACTACCAATTTTGTCATTAAGTACAGCTATGATGTTTATCATCTCGTGGGTTTCACTGACTTTGATTGGACTAGTTTAGTTGATGATCGAAAGTCCACATCCGACTTTTCTATCACATTGGATTGATGCCTATTGCTTGGTCTTGGAAGAAACAATAAAAAAAAATTATTATCCTCTTTAGAATTTGAGTATGGTATTGCAGTTTTTGCTAATCAGGAAGTTATTTGGCTTTGACAGATAATGACAAAGTTTTGCATTCATCACGATCATCCTACTAGTAATTGGTGCGATAATCAAAGTTTCATGCACATTTCTTGCAACCCAATGGAGCATCAAAGGAAAAAACACATTGAGATTCGCATGCACTTCATTCAACAAATCATCCAAGATGGTGTTATCAACTTGGAGCATTTGCCCACTGAAGACCAAGTTGCAGTCATCTTCACTAAACCTTTGGCAACACCTCATTTTCTTCAGTTATGATCCATGCTTGGGGTGAAGAAAGTTGTCTTTGGAGGGTCACGTGGATGTGTTCAATTTTTTTTTATGTTGTTTTGTTTCTTTTGGGAAAACTTTTTTCTCTTATAAATTTTCTCCTTTCCTATGTTATGAGAGTTTGTACTTGAGTACCTTAGCAGGTCCAACCACTCAAACCCATTTATGTCGTCTTTATTTACTTGCTACTACCTAACTCTAACAACTATCTTTTGTTAATGTTGAATGTATGTAGTAGATATTCTCTTATATTTGATATACAATAAATGTAATAAATCGATTCCATTCTCTATTATAAAAGGTATTTTTTTTAGTTTATAATAATTTGTGTTCTTTTAGACATCTTCAAACCAAATTGAAAAAACAAACTGAAAAGTCATGTTACATTCATTGTAAGTGCCGGTCATTAATATTTATATAAAATATAAGAGAACAAACTTAAAAGTCATATTCAATAAATTTTTATGTAAATTCTATGCTGTGTCATGATGGCTCTCTTTCCACTAAAATATAACTTATTATTATTAAGTATATAAATTTTGTGATGTAGTCTTCATGGTCCTTTTATGATTAAAATATAATCTTAGTAAGTATAAATGGGATCTATTTTCTTTTCATCCTTAAATAATTACATAATTACAGTCGCACATGATCTCAGGATTGCCTAAAACTATCATAGGTATAAACGCATAAAAAAGTAGGGTTTAAAATATTTTCGGTGAATATATATTTATACTAATCATTTTACTTTTTTCCCTATAAATACGTATAAGATATTTTAGAAAGATTTTAACGACTTATATAATTGAATAAATTTAGGTTTTTTCCATATATTTTATTTGAATATTTACAAATAACATAATTTTTTTAGTTTTTTTGGTAAAATAAGATCACATAAATTTATAAGATACTATAATTTTCTGTTATTTAAATTTTATTTTTAAATGTAATTTGTTAAAAAATTGTTGAGGTAATCAAATTATATAAAACTAACACAGCTACATAAATATGATTGGTGCATGTAGAAAGGTATATTTCATTTACAAATAAACCCTAATTTTAGCATAAACCCTAATTAGGGTTTTAAAATGAAATAGTATGCTGTATAGTTTCGCCTTCCAGTGACTCGATCCGCTAGTATGTGACAAACGAAAAAGCAAGGCTCCGGGTCCGTATAGTATAGATGTAGATTATGTGACAAACTAGAAAGCAAGAATGGCTCCAGGTCCGACAATCCAATCCATCCTAATTAAGTTGTTGTCGATGGAAATGAGAACACTTCGCAACCTGCGATAATATGCGCACTTGTTGTCCACAATGTACATGCAATGTAACACATTAGTATCACACTTGTTGTACACAATGTACCTGCAATGTAACACATCAGCCTAACGTTCAGCCACACCATAAATATATATAATTACTAGAAATCCCATGTACTGTTAACTCAGCGAAACGAAATATTAGCTATTCTAATTGAGGCTTATGGCAAAGGACTATGCCAGAAATTATAGTTCTAAAACAAACTGTATCTGAAACCACTCCATTCTTTAGGCCATCGTCTTCTTCCATAGAAATCTCCACTATGGTGCCTTCCATTTCTACTTTCAAGTATTGGAAATTCCAATGAAAAGCCGAACCACTAAAGCCACAATTTCTTTTAATAAGAATGGTATTAAAATGAAGAATATGAAAGGGCTTGCCCCCAATGAAAAGCAGAATCACGGAAGCCACATTTTTTTTTAATAAGAATGGTATTAAAATGGAGAATATGAAAGGGCTTGCCGCTTGCCAATATGGCAGCTGATTAGTAGGTGTATGGGAGATATAAAAAACCTATGGGAGATATAGAAAAAGTGGCAAAAATGTAAATCTAATATTGTAAAAGAGAAATAGTTATTAAGGAAGTAAATGTCTAATATTAAGTAAATTTGCTAATTATTTAAATGTGGATGGTCACATAGTAATTTCTTAAACAGATAAAGTAAATGTGAAAAAGTAAACAGGTTAACCAAGGCATTAAAAATGCTAGAAAGTTATGAACATGAGATCTCATTCATTAATTTGGAAGGACCAAAACCTTCAATTGCTAGCTATAGTTAAAAAATAATTAAATCTGTCCATTTCCAATAGGTATACAAGTAATTGGATCTAACAAATTTTTTTTCACTAAATTTAGAATTTTGAACAAAATTAAACAAAAAATATCGCAAAAAAACCAAAACTTAAAACAATTAAACTAGGACAATAGAAATAGAGGTGGAACATGCATGTTGATTATTATTAGATGGAGCATGTTGATCATTCATCCGAAAGAGATATGAAAGACGATAGGCGGTTAAGGGGAGAATTTACCGAAAAGAGACGTTAATATATGAGTGGTCTGTGTGGAGGTATAAGTAGATGAGCTCCTCCTGGACAGAAGGTTTCGTTGGAAAGCTGGTAAACCATCTGCACTACATTGATACTGCTCAGGTGCACTACTGATCTTTCAATATTTCTGTCCCATGTGCAGGTATAGTCCACTCTCTCCTGGATTTGATTGGGGGCATATCCTGTGTAGACATACAAAACACTATGTAAATAGACAATACACATTGTGCCATCATTTGTCTCCTCCTGTGTACAGGAAACGCCACTTCAGGTATGGTACCAGGCGCGTTTCCGTACGAAAAGACGAAAACCCGTGTGGTACGGTCTTCAAACGCGTTTTCAGCCATACGACACGCGTTTCCTCCGATTCTTTTTGAAATCCTCATGACTGTAAGTGACAAGAGAGGTGGCCAGGGCTGCAACTTTCCTTACCATGTCTGATTGATTATTAATTTATTTATTTTAATTGTCAATCCGAGCAATCGCAGACAAGCAAAAGCTAAAGTTGTCTAAACGTTTTAGTTTTACGTTGTTTTTTTTTTTTTAAATTAGGTGATATAAATTTGGTTTTAAGTTTGTATTTTTTAGTCAGAATTAGGTGATATAAATTTAAATAATATTATAATTTTGTATTATTTAAATTGTATTTATAAATGAATTTAATACATTGAAAAACTTTTAAGATAAATTTATCATCTACAGATCCAACAATTTTTTACAAAATTTCTAATATAATTAAACGATAATATAACCTTAAAGACTAAAACCTACAAAGTTGAAAAACAAACATTGACGGGACAGGAAGATACAACCGACTAAGATACTGAATTGAACAAAAAAATCACAATGATGGCCACCAAAGAATGCTTGAGATTCAAAGTAGTTCCGTGGTTTTACTATTGACATTAATCTGTTTTAATATTATAATTATTTAATTTTTATTATTTTATTTCATATTTATATTTATATATTGTTAAATAATTAGATTTACAATTATTTGAATGCTTCCGTGGTTTTGGGGATCAACTCAAAAGGAAGCGAGTGGCTGTGTAAATGTATTCAAATTTACTCGGGCTTCATTAACATTAATCTATTTTAATATTATAATTATTTTATTATTATATTTATATATGGTTAAATAATTAAATTTACATATATTTATTTATGTAAAAGACTTAAAAATTAAGTTGAAAACTTTTTTGTAAAAGAATATCTACCCTGTTCTTAAAAAAAATAAGTTTAACTTAATTTTGGATGTTGATTTGCATTAAACTTATGATAAAAGGGTTTGGTATTGTCTAAACTTTCTAAGTTTTGGTATTTTTTTGTTGGAATCTAGCAATATAAATTTAGGAAATCACAATTTTATGTTGTTTAAATTGCATTTGTGGATGCATAAATGGATTTAGCATGCTAAAAGATCCGTGGTCACTAGGATTATACAAACTTAACCTCTATAATGTGCACATCGAACAATTTCTTACTGGATTTCAATCAAAATTAAATGATGTTACAAGGAATAAATCTCTATGGTTTGGGGTAGTACCACAAGAGATGGAACGACACCAAGAAATCAACACAAATCTCAAGTATGCTAGATAAATGGAAATGCCAACAAAAGAAAGGCTAGAAGCCTACCTCTTTTGGACAATCATAGGACACCACCATTGAACTCACAATCCAATGTATACCTACAACTTGTCCTCAACATCCAAGATGCGCAAGCATGTGGAAAATGTATGAAATATTAGCATATAAACTAGAATAATCCATTAACATGTATAGAAAATTTGCCCATAGAAAATAATATAAACATTTGCAACATATATATGGACGAGAAAAGAGTATTTCTATTAATATAATCAGTAGGAGTACATAGGTGATAACCACCTGTATAAACAACTCATTGAAACCAAGAAACTAAGTCTCTCCAACTAGGCCTTCACCATTTCAATCTTCCACAAGGAAAGCTCGCAAGTTCTAGGAGTAACTAGGTTCCTCCTTCACAGGATAGAGGGAGCCCGGGGGCTCAACATAAGGAGAGTTCAGACTTAAGGGACTAAGAGATATAGAATCAAGGGTGTAATATGAACCAAAATTTCTCGAGAGTGTACTTGCTCTCAACTTTTTCTCCTTTTTTGAAGGCTTGTACATGGCTCAATTTATATCATTTAAAGGGAATTAAAGGGTTGAATCTGAGCGTTTCCAGCATATGAAAGGCTAAAGATCATGGATCTCATGACTTCATGGAAAATATGAAATATTTTTAATTTTGAGTACAAAACCCTGATGTATGTGGGCTTTAATGGAGCAACCTTTGAAAACAAATGTTGTATAATTGTATCCCGCGTATATCTACAAAATTTTGAATTTTTTACTTTTGACTGAGCAAAATGGGAAAAATGAGTCTGTAGAGGAAAAGGGTAGGTCACCAGAGCATGATGCATATGGTGTGGAAAAAATTGCTATAACAGATTCCCCCTAATGTGTGAGGTCAAAGGAGCAATCACAATGGCCGAAATACATTACAATTCCTAGAAGTGGAGTAGAGAGGATCCAACTTGAGGAACTAATCACCTATCAGAATATTACAATACATATTGACTCGGTGCACATGGCTGCCAATATGAAGTACACTACAGATCCATGTTCATATATAGAAGATAATTGTTCATGGCCATGATTAGGCAATACAAAGTAGACATATTCCATACATGGTAGTAGGCACAAACAAAATACAGTGGAGTCCAGTCTCAAAATAAATTGAAGATATCTGTATAGAATGAAGTACAATATGATCTTCCATGATAATGGAATTTATATAGGACTGGTGCGATGAAAGACAACAACATTTATGAGGTGTTGCTATTGTGAGTAGGAGCTATTCTACACTAACCGTCGATGGTGAAAGTCTACATCGTGTCAATAAAATAGTTGAAGTCAAACACAATGAGACTTCGTTTGATTACCAGTCATTGAGGTATACCGTTAACAAATGTGAGACAACCCATCGATGATTAAAGTAGCCGTAAATGCACCAAGTACATTCAACAAGTGTGAATAAAGGTGTTGAGGTTGAACAGTTGAAGAATCCATCAAGCAGGAGATATTAATGTATTCTCAACTGTAAGCGACAAGAGGACCTGCCACTAATGACTGCAAGCCTCTAGGTACTCTTATTACTCTATATCATGATTCCAAAATAGATTAGTTGATGTAGATGGAATGATATCCATTGAAAGGAGGGCATTAAGATATCCCCCATCATCCAACGTGAGGTACAAGGAAACACTTGATGATTAGGAAGAACTCAGATGAATACGATATGCATGAACCAGTGACCATATGCATTTCTTGTATTCACCAAATGCAATTAGTACACGAAAGAGACCCTCTAAATAGCAAGCAATAATGAAAACTATCGATAGAAGCAAGAAAACCAACAATAGAGTCTAATGGAATCCAAGACATTGCATGAATCCCAATGTGTGAATAAATTTCTTGTCATCAAACACAAGGGAAACCACCCAGTCAATGACCAATGAAGAGATTTCATATGTTGGGTTCAAGATCACCTACCAATGATGAATGCATGCCTAGGGTGTTGTAACGTCCCCAACTACCAACCGGTCAGTCAATGCCACTACTTGGACACTTCACTTTTCTCTGATACCATTTTTTGGTATCCCCAGAACATACATACATACATACATACATACATACATACATACATACNATATATAATGAATTTCTAATGAATTTCAAACAAATAACACTGAATTATTGCTACCATACAGACTCCTGTGGAATTAACAGTAATTCATACATGAAACGGAACACATGATAACATTGCAAGAATCACAGACATGCATAACTAACAACATATCTTATAATACACAAATCCATGTGGAAAATAACAATAAGTCCATACATACAACATATACAGGCCATACTCATCAATATAAACATAAACAATACACAACATGTAATGAACATAGAAGTGGTACTTATCTTCTTATGGAGTACCACCAACTTCATACAGACCTTCCACAAACCTCCCAGCCTTAGACCACACTGTTCATCACTCTCAGTAGTGGGTCACCCCTGAGCTGGGACTAAAATCCACCAAGCAATGGATTCCTAGGCTAGGCAAGGTCAATAGGAAAGTCACACAGTTAAGAGGAAGGATTCTCTCATAGGAACCACTTACACCCACTGCTCATAGACTCTCATTCCCCACATGCTTGTCCCACCCTAGGAGTATACACCTTCACTGTCACACAATCCATTGGTTGCTCCACCTCCCTTCCGGGGCTTCAACAACAGGCCGGACCAGAATTATTACATCTTTGTAGTAGCTGTGGGACTTCCTCCAGGAGAACTCACTTCCTCAGCACAATCTCTCACCTGGAGAGAGTTTCTCACAGGCCTGACAACCTCCCTCTTCAACCACGGGCTTGACAACCCTCCTATTAAAACCAAAATAGCAAAGTCAGGTAAGGCAAGGGATAGCTCAGTAAATTACGGAGGTGCATAATGGCCACAGGTTCAACAATGGCGGAATTGGATGGTTGTGTGCTTTCTTAGTGCATGAGTGAATTCATGAGGAGAGATAGGGAAGACTGGTCTAGCATAACGAAGATGGTGAGAGCATGAGAGACAAAAATGTCTGTGCGTGAACCTCTGCATGAGTGAGTGAGTGAATGAGTAAGTGCCCCCCCTTAAAATTGCATGTGTCTAAGCTGACACATGTCACTCATGAAGCACGTTCCTTTCCATTTGGAAGTCATTCCCTCTTCCCAAAGGAACTTAGGATAAAAACATATCCTTCTAATCAACTTTTGGAATAATAAAAAAATATTATTCTCTTGGACTTAATCCCTTAGTCTTAGCCCCTCTTTCCAACCTCTCAGCCCCCTGTCCGTTACCCAACCTAGTGGAGCTTAGTCCCCGATACTCTTTATTTTTGGTCGGTCTACATGCAATGATGTTTTTATATTAATAATATGAATATTTACATGTACAAAACATGCTCCTAGCCTTTAACACCTAGGCTCTCTGTCCTAATAAACACATAAGCCTATAGCTTATAATTTCTTGACTCACCAGCCTACAAAACATGTTATAATTCATAAATACAATTGGGGCTTGTCCTTGGGTATATTACAGTCCCCTCCCCTTATTTTTGCATTGTCCTTAGTACAACTTATTTACACAGCATTTTGAAGATTTTCAAAATCTTCAAAAAGATGTGGGTATTTTTCCTGCATAGCATCCTCATGCTCCCATGTCACATCCTTAGGACCGTACCAGGTCCACTAGACCTTTACAAGCCCTATGGATCGATTCTGGAGTTGTTTTCTCTTCCGGTCCAATATGTGCACTAGATGCACTTGCAAGACGTCTTCTTGCTCGACCTGAATCACATTCCAATCAATAACATGATTAGCATTAGGTATATATTTCTAAAGCAATGAAACATGAAACACATTATGTACAGTCATGGATGCAGGCAATGCAAGCATATATGCAACTAGTCCAATCCTTTCTAGGATTTCAAATGGCCCACAATATTTGGCTGCCAACTTGGAATAGTTTCCAAACTTTAGGGAACTTATGTTGGCTTTCACTTTCAAGAAAATATGATCACCCACTTTAAACATCCTGTGGGTTTTGCTCTTATCAACATAACTTTTCTACTTGTCTTGGGCAGCCTTCAAATTCTTCTTAATCTTTAGTATTTTCTCTTCCATTTCCTTGAGAAACTATGGCCCAATCACTACCCTATCAGTTGGGTTGTCCCAGCTTATTGGTGTGTTGCACTTTCTACCATAAATTGCTTCAAACAGGCTCATCTTTAGTGATGCTTGATACCCATTGTTGTAGGAAATTTCTACCAAGTGTAGGTATTCTTCCCATTTAGATGGTTTGTCCATCACATACATCCTTAGCATGTTCTTTATGACTTGGTTCACCCTTTCTATTTTCCCATCAGACTCAGGATGATAGGTTGTGCTGAAGTTCAGATTTGTTCTGAACCCTTTGAGTAACCCTCTCCAAAATTTAGAGGTAAATTTCGATTCTCTTTCAGACACAATTGTCTTAGGAATACCATGCAATTGTGCTACTTCCTTCATATATATATCAACAACATTAGCTTCCTTGTGAGTAGTTTTCAATGGAATAAAATGGGCATCTTTCATAAGCTTATCCATCACCACCATGATGGAATCATGTTGCTTCCTTGTTCTTGGCAATCCTGTGATTAAATCCATTTTCACCACTTCCCACTTCCACTCAGGAATGGGTAAAGGTTGTAGCAACCCTAATGGGTTCCTATGTTCTTCTTTGACCTTTTGACTCTCCATACATATGGCGATGTATTCTACAATTTACTTCTTCATACCTGACCAAAAGTAATGGCTCTTGATTGCTACCACTATTTTATGATATCTAGGGTGTCCAGCATAAGGCACATTATGCATTTCTTTCAAGATCATAATTCTCAATTTCTGGAAATTAGGTACATAAATACTATTTTTTTACAAGAGTGTTCCATCAGCTTCCAATTTATAATCTTCAAGTTTCTTCTGCATTTTACCTTGCTGCAATTTTGCTACCAATTCCATGTATTGCACATCTAATTTTGTAGTCTCCACAATTCTTTCTTTCAAATCTAATTGGTACATGCAAATGGTTGTAGCATGTAACTCATGCACTCTCCTGTTGAGTGCATCAGCCACTTTGTTCTCATTTCCTTTGATATGCTTAATATCAAAGTCATACTCACAAACGAATTCCAACCATGTACTTTTCTTAGCATTCAAGGTTGGATTATCAAACAAATACTTCAGACCGTTATGGTCTATCCTCAGTTTAAACCTCCTTCCCATGAGGTAGTGCCTCCATTTCTTTAGGGTGTGCACTATGGCTTCCAACTCGAAATCATGAGTTGCATATTTCTTTTCATGTTCCTTCAGCTTTCTGAATTCATAACATACCACAAATCCATTCTGACTGAGGACTTCCCCCAGTCCTTCTTTGCTTGCATCTGTACACACTACAAAATATTCATTCGGATCTACAATCCTTAGAATTGGAGCATTGGTTAACAGTTGCTTCAAATGTTGGAAGCTCTTTTCACACTCTTCTTTCCACTGAAATTTTACCCCCTTCCTTTGCAATGAAGTGATTGGGTGAGAAATTTTTGAAAACCCTGCGATGAATCTCCTGTAATATCCAGCTAGACCCATAAAGGATATGACTTCTGTCAGATTCTTAGATGTTGACCATCCTCTAATGGACTCTATATTCTCAGGGTCCACTTCATTCCCTTCCTCTGAAATTATATGTCCCAAATAATGAATCTACTTTTGATAAAATGAACACTTGCAACACCATCCTTAGATGATGTTCAGGCTGAAATTATATGTCCCAAATATAGTTGATGCTCTCTTAGCACTTGCAACACCATCCTTAGATGATGTTCATGCTCTTTCTCTGACTTGGAATACACCAGGATGTCATCCAAAAATACTATGACAAACTTGTCTAGATATTCTCTGAATACACAATTCATTAGGCACATGAAAATAGCGGGTGCATTTGATAACCCAAATGGGACCACTGTGAATTCATAATGACCATACCTTGTTATGAAGGTGGTCTTGTTGATATATTCATCCTTTATCCTTTTTGGTGGTACCCTGACTTGTGATCTATGTTTGAAAATATCTTGGCATCCTTCAACTGATCTAAGAGATCATCAATCCTTGGCAAGGGATACTTGTTCTTTATAGTAACTTTATCCAACTGTCTGAAATTGATGAACAATATCAATGTCCCATATTTCTTCTTCATGAACAAGATCAAAAAACCCCAAGGTGACACACTTGGGTGTATATACCCCTTCTTCAGAAGTTCTTCAAGCTGCATTTGCAACTCCTTCAGCTCTGGTGTACTCATTCTGTAAGGAGTTTTTGACATTGGAGTTGCTCCAGGCATCAGGTTTATAGTGAAATCAATATCTCTCTTTGGGGGTAGTCCTAGTACCTCCTTGAATACATCTTCAAAATCTTCCAGGACTGCATGGTATTCAATATTGGACACCTTATTCTTAGGTGCTTCCTCCATAAGGGCTGCAAATATTTGAAAACCCTTCCTGTAGCACTTTTTCAGCTGCATTGTTGAGATTTCTATGATAGTCACTTCCATTGGGATTCCCTGCACTTTCCTTGGGTTTCCTCTTCCTTATTCATGCAAGTGAATTCCTTGTTACAAAAGTATAAGATGGCATGGTGTTGGTCCAACCAATCCATCCCAATTAGATAGTCATAGGAACCTAAAGGTAAGATTTTCAATTCAACCCTTGTGCTCATTCCATTCATGTCCACTAGACAAGACTTAACCAACTCAACAACCTTTCTCTTGGCTCTTGTAGCCAGTTGCACTAACAAGATTTCCCATGCTTGCTTCTTGGAAAATGCAAACTTTCCACCATTCTAGGATCTATATAACTATGACTAGCTCCTGAATCAATTAAAATAGTAATGGTTTGATTGTTGATCATACCTTCCACTTCAATCATATGTGACTGATATTTTTCTTGCTTGTTGTCTAGGGCTGCGTAGATCCTTGGTACACTTCTACCCATGTCCTCCACTGTTTCTGGTTGCTGAATATTATGGACAACTCTCACTTTGTCATTTATAAGGGGGCAGTCTCTGTACCTATGATTTCCTTTACAACCCCAACATTCCATAGGGGGATGTCTTGGCATTTTCCCACCTACTTCAGTCTTTCTGGGCTCTTTAAAACATGGCTATCCTTGAAGGCTATTTCTAAAAAAGGATGACTTAGTTGCCTTCTTCCCCTGATCCATCTTGAATTTCTTCTTGTCTTCCCAAGATTTTTGAAAAGTTGGCTTTCCTTTATGTTAATCATATAAGATTTTTTCTCTCCTTATGGTTTCTTCCATAGTTTTAGGATCATCATATTAGATCTTGTCACTAATCAAAGCTAGAAGTCCACTCAAATATCTTTGGATTTTGACAGTCTCATCTTTGATGAAAGGAACATACTTAAACAGCTCTAGGAATCTTCTTTCATACTCATTTATTGTCATGCTTCCCAGCTTGAGTTCAAAGAAATCTTTTATCTTTATGTCATAGTATCTCTTAGTCAAGTATTACTTTTTGAAATACTTCTTGAATTCTCTCCAAGTAACATTTTTCTCTTTAATGTGTTGCACCTGCACAAGTTGGTCCCACCACATGGATGCCTTTCCTTTTAGTTGATACATTGCAATTCTCCCTTCAGCATGAGAAGAGTAATTTTGTAGTTGGAAATATTTCCTCATGCCAAGCATCCATGTCTCAACATCTTCCTCCTTCTTGTGCTCTCCATCAAACGTAGGAGGTTTAATCTTGTTCATTTCACCTTTTAGTTCATCCACTCCATATCTCCTATGTTTTCTGGTAGGAGATGGGCTTGAACTAATGTGTTCTCTCCTCTTCGAGTGCCCTTGGGAGTGATGATGGTGTCTTCCAACTCTCCTTGATTTTCTCTTCTCTACAGGAAACTCATGACTTCCTGATTTACTGGAATCACTCTCCTTATCCAATTTATTTTCTATCATTTCCAGGCTCTGTATCAACTTTATGTTGAATTATCCCTATTGCTCCATGGATTTCATGAGATTTTTGTTATCTGCTCGATGAGTCTGAACATCTTTCTGCAATCTTTCAATGATTTTCATCATGTTGAAGTTCTCATCTTTTTCCTCTCTATGACCATGAGAGTTTGATCCTTCTTTATCCAACTGATCATTTATTCCTATAACTTCGTCTTCCAGACTGTAAGCCTATTATGCATCCCCCATTTCTCTACACTCTATGTTGATCCTTATCTATGTATTCAGTCGAAATTTGTCAGGTCATCAATCCTTAACAAATTCCACAATATCCATAACCCAATCTCATTAAAAGAAAACTTTCAGAATTTATTTTGTGGTTCTCAATCAATCAAGAATCCCGCATATCTTTTCTTTCTGAGATCTGCTCTATTCTGCAAAAAATTTCGGGCACTATCCCCTTTCTCTTAGCCCCCAACCCATGAGATCACGGGATGTGTCCAAGCATTAGGTCGATAGGCGCTTATTCGGGACTTCGGGCCTCCAAGCTTCGGAACTCTAGGCTTTGGAAGTTCCTAACCCAAGTCATTGTAACTCCCCGAAGTGCCGAATGGGCGAACTCGTGAAGTGTGGGGAGTGGATCTATGATCCACTATTCATCAACAACGAATGGTTGAGATACGATATAACCCTTAGCAAGAGGATATGACTATTGTCGTATAGTGGTTAATATTCAAGCAAGTCTCATCGGCTGTGATCATTAATTCTCAGATCGACGGCTCGTAATTAATTCCACCTCCCCCCCTTTCCTTGTTTCCTTTAACGGTTGGGGGTCCCTCCATTGCATAACATAGCATAACTCTTTTGGAGAGTTCAATCTTCGAACTGCGACATCTGGTGCCATGCGTCCTCAGGGCCCCAGGGTTTTAATGTTCGAACACTAACATGTCACATCAATATTTACCCCTTTCATTTTGTAGGGGCATGCATCGATAGTTTTGGAGTAACCCTTCTATCGCCCCACAATTTCTCGGACACTGACACATAACCCCTAGGTAAAACTGTGGTTTGGATTGCAGGGTCACCTTGGGGAATTAACTCTAGTGCAACTTGCGTCCCCGCAATGCCTCTTGTTTGTCAATCTTGATGTATCGTGATCAACGCTAGTGTGGGCCCATCGTATATTTACCTTTAATTATGTTATGTAACCTTAGGGCCCCACTAACCATGCTCATACGGAGTGCCACATGGCGGAATACTAGCGGTTGACACATGGCCCAATTAGATCGGTGAAACGTGTCACGTTCCAAACGAAATTTCAATACTCCACGAGTTCGAAACCCACTGACATGTGGCACACAACCAATGTGTCCATGTCAATCCAAGTGACATCATCATGAATCACTACTTCAGCTCTTCTAGGCTTCAGAGCTTCAGGATTCAAGAGTTCTCACCCCAGCATACACTAATTTTCCCGAATGTGGAAATCCTGAACAGGCCAATCTACTGACATGTGTCCCTCTTGACGGAAGGTTTGGATTAACTCCAGACTTCGGAGCTCTGAGAGTTCTAGGAGTTTTCTCTCTACCACAATCTACTACTCCCTAATGCTAAATTCACGAATAAGTTAATCATATGACACGTTTCTCTTTGATGGACAGTCTGGATTGGCTCTGGACTTTAGAGCTTCGAGCCTTCGGCCTCTTCCACTCTATAACACATAACTTTGTCGAAGTCTCAAATTCTTAAGGACTTGCAAGTTAACCCTCCTTCACTTTTCTCCAGATCTAACAGTCATGAATTGTCCTCCTTCTCCTAAACAGATCCTATGGCCCACATTACCCTGCGGCCCAGTACCATGTCTGTCGTGGTTTTATAATACTTCTACACCTCCTGAGCTTTCTAACATGGCCAAGGTAACCTCTTGGCACTCAAGAATGTTCTGAGGTTTGAAATTTGTTCCTCTTGACACAATTTCCACCTGAAGCCTTGGTTCCAATGACCACTTATCTGACTCATCCAGGATCAATTCTTGAACCTTGGCTCTGATACCATTATGTAACATCCCCAGCCACCAATCGGCCGGGCAATGCCACTACTTGGACACTTCGCTTAGCTCTCATACCATTTTGTGGTATCCTCGGAACATACATACATACATACATACAT
>JASDQU010013650.1:169551-180720 GCA_032191745.1 Picea mariana
AGGGTGAGCCCCCTAGTGTGCAGGCGATCGAATGATTCACGCACATGAGTGCATGGATATAATTGGGACAGTCGCACATGGAGGCACCCAAATGGGGAAAATAGGCATGCATTGGAGGCATGCCTGTTCAAAGCACAGCAACACATGCATGCACGATTGTGTTTCTGATAGTTGCGAATGTGTGCGCAACTGTGTAGCGAATAGGAATGCTAGCATGCGTGTTTGTGTGTGTGATAGGGGCGCATGTGTGCACCCCTTTATTTTTGACAGTTTTGCACGAGTGCGCAACTATGGGATGATTAGGCATGCATATATGCATGCCTGTGGGGAAGAAAGTCGTGCCCTTGAGGAAAAGCTGAAGGGTGAAAAAAATTATATTTTTTGGAGATTTTGGTGCTTTTATGGGTTGTGATGGCTTATCAAATATTGTATGTGTGGATGTAGGTGACCAGTTGACGATGCCAGTCCACTAGAGGGAAAGGGACTGGGCACACCTAAGAGAGGCGGTAAGAGATGAGGAGTCGGTTGTATAGAGCCCTTTGGCAGCCTGTGGGCTGCTGAAGTTTTTTGAGTGTTCACTAGTGCAGGCACAAGAGTACCTGCTACAGTTCTTGATTTCGATGTGGAGTCCATATCTGCAGTGTTTCATTGTGCGAGGTGAGCATATTGCATTCTCTGTGATAGAGGATGTATATTTTTTGACTAGACTCCCTTTTCAGGGAACCCCACTACCTACCGAGCCCGTGTTACCCAGAGATGGTCAGTTGGATGACCTAGCTCGAACATACTGTTCATGAGAGGACTTCTTGTCGAGGTCAATGGTGAGGATTGGGGCGATGGATGCCCTTGTGCATCGTTGCATGGCAGTAATGATTGTGAGAGTGTATGGATCTCTTGCTACTCAGCGGATCAGTGGGGGTCAGTTAAGGATCATGTAGAGGGCACAAAGGGGTGAGAATTTTGCCTGGGGCTTGATGCTACATGCCAATATGGTGGGGCAACTCAACAAGTGTTGATCTACTGAATCAGGGTAGTTTACCTTTGGGTCCATCTTGGTAGCGTGGTTTCTGGAGAGGGTGCCCATGTTGTGCCCTAGAGTGTTGTTGGACGTGCCTACCGCGCGAGAGCCGTGATTGAGGCAGTGTGCGGTTATCTTGGTTCGACATGGGGGTGGGGAGGGTGGCCATTATTTTTCATCCGAGCTTGCACGAGTGTGGCGTCAAATGCCACAGATCATACTCCAGTTCCCCTATAGTGGGCTGGATTTCCGGGATGACCCAGAGATTGTGCTACCCCCTAGAGAGGTGTTTGACCATAGAGGTATGGAGATATATTTGATGTTTTTATATTTAGAGAGTATAGAATGTTCTTTATGTATGGATGGATGTTGATGCTATCACTTGTTTGTTGTGTGTGCAGACGTGGGACCTCACAAACGTAAGGTTGAGTTGGTCAGAGTGCCAGCGCATCAGGGACTGGTGAGATCACCCTGGGGAGAGCCACATGCAGGGGAGAAACAACAGTGGAATGAGGGTGGTGCGAGGTCAGCCGATGATGAGAGAGCAAGTAGGAGACGTTTTTTTGACGATCCAGGTGCAAGTCCGTCACATGCTCCTCCGGCGAGGGTCGGGGGATAGTTTGAGGATTTTCGTCGCCGATTAGAGGTAGTATTATAGGGAGTGCTTGAGGGCATGTGGATGTGTATCTAGTAGGAGGGAGACCTGGAGCAGTGTCTGGGCCTTCTGATGGAGTTGCGGACCCTGATTTGTAGAGAAGCTATAGCGGGGGCAGCTATGACTCAGCAACTGCCCCCAAGACCTGAGGGACCCCTAGTTGGTGGGACACCTTCTCCAGAGAGAGGACTAGGTGGTGGAGCCCTAGAGGCACCATGAGTGCCTCTAGTATGTGTAATGTTGTATTTATATAGGCTTGCGAGCCCATTTTGTATAGGGTGATGTGACCCTGATTTTGTATTTATAGGGGTGAGGTGGTTCACCTGCCTACGGATGTTGTACCTATTGTACTATTTTTTGTAAACATTGATGGAAAATTGATCAATATAAATATATATATATATATATGGATATACATTTTTGGAGCTTTCTGATGTTCACATGTGTTGATGTTTTTGCTTATGATGTCCAATTTATATGTTGTGACAGACCTTTGATGGGTTATGTATGTGTAATGGTAACTTGATGGGATAAATGCCAATATAACACCAAGTTAGCCATATTATCTGCTATTTGATTGCATTGTCTTGGGATATGTGTAAATGTGATTGAATCAAAATGTTGAGATAAAAGTATAACGTACAGGTATTTGTAGAAGAGGCATGAATCGCGGACATGGTACACATTGTTGAGTTGGAGGACAATGAGTTGGGAATCTAGTAAGATGCTAAGGTGATGAATATGGGAGCTACTGGCCTCGGCAAGGAGGCCAATGATAGCTGTGTATTATGTTTGGTTGTTGGTTGTTGGGCCCAGGCATATGCCACTGGAGTGGAGCAGTTCGTGTGAGGGGGTATAAAGGGCCCAAGCAACTGAAGCGAGATTCTATGTCCAATGGCTAGCTCCATAGGCATAACTGATGTGGTAGGCCGATAGAGGAGGCATCTATCAATAACACAAATGATAGATTAGATGCAAGGCATGGAGGAAAAAGAAGGCTAAAAACTATACAAAAAGTGTACAAAAAGAAAAATCCTAATGTAGAATTGCTACGCTCAGGCGTAAAATTTATTTAAGTACAACCTGTTGACGAGTGCTTTGAGAGGGTGGCCTTCGGGAGAGGCCAAGATGTATGCGCCTTTAGTGAGGAAATGTTGTATTATGCAAGGTCCATGCCATAATGACTCGAATTTTCCATCGCCGAGGGTATCATGAGCAATATCGTAAGTGATATCGTAAGAAAGGACGAGGTCACCTTCGTTGAATGATTGAAGGTTGAGATGGTGATCAAAGGTGGCCTTTGACCATTTTTTGGCTACTTCATTGTTCTGTAATGAATACCTATGGTCTTCATCCAGTGACTCTAAGTTCAGCAAATGCTGCTCCATTGGAGCAGTGTTGGGTAATAGCTCAATAATGGTGCATAAGGTGGCAATTTCGCACTCGATGGGTAGAGTGGCCTCAACCCCATGGACTAGATGAAAGGCTGTGAAACCAGTGGTAGTTTTAATTGTTGTGTGATAGGCCCATAGTGTGGAAAACAAGATATGATGCTAATTGGTCTTATGTTTGTTAACCGTGCACTGCAACATGGTTTTAAGGACCTTGTTGACTGCCTCTACCTGTCTGTTGGACTGAGGGTAGTATGGGTAGGTGAACTCGTGGTAGAAGCCTAACCTGGAGGAAAGTTCGATGAAAATCTCAATCTCAAAGTGTTTCTCGTGATCGGAGATGAGTTGTAGTGGGAATCCAAAGCAGGAGATGACGTGGTTAAAGAAAAAATGTGTTGTAGTGTCAGCGTTGTTGTTGGAGGTAGGCATGGATTCAGCCCACTTGGTGAAGTAATCGACTGCAATGACGATGTATTTGTGTCCATTGCTAGATGGAGGGTTGCAAGTCATGAAGTCTATGCCCCATTTGCAAAAGGGGCCTGCAGTAATGTCTAGGTGTAAAAGAGCAGGTGGTGCTCGCGCTTTGTTGGCATAAAGATGACATTTGTCACATCACTTCAAAACGTGCATGCAATTGTGAAACAATGTGGGCCAAAAGTAGCCTGCTCGAATGATTTTTTGGGAAGTGGACATCCCTAAGACGTGGCCACCATAAGTGCCGCTATGCTAGTCATTCAAGAATCTATCAACTTCATCAATAGTCAAACATCGATGAAGTATGGTGTTGACCCCTCGTCGATATAAGATATCTCCGATAAGGAGTTAGCGAGGGGCCTGGTGGTGAATATGTCAGTGATCATCCTGGGAGAGGTGGTTTCTGAACTTCTGTGTTTAGAGGTAGACGAGGAGATCATCGTACCAAGGATCATTCGAAGGGATGAAAAAGTGATGTTCATTGGGAAAGTCGGTATTGACGAGAGATTTAGTAGTATCGGAAGGAAATGTTGTAATGAGTTCGGCAAGGATGATGGATTTCTTGCTCTTGGGTGTTGAAAAATTGAGGTCGTACTCCTGAAGGATGACTATCCATCGGGAAAATTTTCCATTAATTTGCCAGCGACTGAGCAAGTATTGCATGGGGTTGGAATCTGCTATGACCTTGGTAGTTCAAAGTAGGATGTAATGGCACAGTTTCTGGACTGCGAGGACAACTGAAAGGGCAAGTTTCTCTTCATGATTGTATTTAAAGGGTGGCCCTGAAATATTTTTACTAATGTAGTAAGTTACATGATCACGGTCATCATCCCCTAATTGGACGAGAACTCCTATTACTGATGAGGCTGAGGCTGATAAGTAGAGGATATAGTTGAGGTCATAGTCAGGTGGGCTAATCAACGAGGCGTTGGAGAGTGTCTCTTTAAGATCATCAAAAGTGTTTTGGGCATGTTCATCCCATTGGAATGGGATATCATGTTGCAAGAGGTGAAGGAAATCGTGTGCATGAGTGGCGTAATTGGGGACAAAGTGGCATAAAAAGTTAGCTTTGCCTTGTAAGGTTTGCAACTGGTGTAAATTTCGAGGGGGGGGAATTTCTGTGATGGCTTGGAACTTGAGGGGGTCCACTATGATGCCGTATTAGGAGATGATGAACCCAAGGAGGCATCCAACAGTGACATAGAATACACACTTGAGAGGGTTCAAGTGGATATTGTACTGATGACACCTGTGAAAGACAATGCGTAAGTCATCGAGATGTTGAGTGCGTTTCTTGAATCAAGTGGTGAAATCGTCCAAGTAAGTGAGGATGAAAAGTACCCCAAGGCGTAGTGAATGCAGTTTTGTATTGATCGGCTGGGTGAATCTGAATTTGGTTGTAGCCAGAGAAACTGTCCATGAAGGACAAAGCCTTGTGGTTGGCACAATCATAGATAATTTGGTCGATAAAGGGCATTGTAAAATTGTCTTTGCGACGGGCGTGATTGAGATCGCGAAAGTCCTTATAGACGCGAATAGTGCCATTTTTTTTGTTAACAGGGTAGGGTTGGAGACCCATGACGTATATGCTATGGGGTATATGAACCCTGTAGCATGTAATTTTTCAATATTGGCCTTGATGGCTACCACTTTAGATGGGTGTAATGGACGCTTCTTTTGTCGTACAGGTGTGATATCAGGCCATGTGTCTATATGATGTTCGAAAATAAAGGGATCAAGGCCGGGCATTTCTATGTATGACTAGGAAAAAATGTCTCGGTATTCCTGGAAGAGAGCTTTGTAAGCTATGAGTTCTTTAGGAGAGCATGCGGTGCCGATGGTGATTTCCTCTATGATTCCAAGTTTGATAGAAATATCAATTTTGACGGGGGGGAAATGTTGGCCATGTTTCCTTCTTCAAAAGTGTCGAGGGCAGGGCTAGTGTTATTGAACCAATATATATGCTCTGAGGGGAGAAAATCTTTGGTTTCGATTGTGTATATGGGGTTTTGTTTAGGAGGCGTAAAGGCTTCCTGTGAAAGAAAGTGCTCTGTGATGGAGCAGATCCCATGGACAATTGGGGGTAGTTAATTCCTTGAGGATGTCTTCGTCGTAGTGGAACTGTCGAGAATATAGGGGATCCAATGGAGTAACATTGGTGACTACCACCGTGTGGTTATCTTCTAGTGAAGAAGTAGGGGGAATGATGCAAGGGTTTTGTGAGGGTTTGCTCGACATAAACCAAATATCGAGATACTATGGGTTGAAAATGGTAGTCAGGCATGAAATTTTCGTGGGGAAATGAATTGGAGAATTGGAAGGATTTGGGGGGAAATCCTCCTTGAGACTATCTATGAACCATGGAGGAATGGGAAGTGCCTCAAGATCAAGAGAAAAGATATAAACCATATCAGGTGATGGATTAGGGTTAATCATTGGTTCTGTTGATAGTTGGGGGGGTGTAGGATTTTGAATAAGGGCCATTTGGCGACGACTGTATTCAATGATCATAGGACATTGATATGTGAAATGATTAAGTGATTCACATAGAGATAAAGGACATCTCATACGTTCATTGATTGAGGTTGTGACATAGTGGATGTCAGTGACATGTGGTTGAGGTGATGCGGATGGAAGGGGTTCTTGCTAAAAGATCTGGCAAACTATCGTTAGCGTCTATCGAAATTGAGGTAATTCCAGTCAATGGTGCGTGTAATGGCCATACTCTGAACAGATGGCACATATGAATTTGGTTCATAGCCCTTTTCTACGTGTATTAGGGGATGCAGTGGTAGTACTAGAGGAAGTGACGAGTGGTGTCGTTGCCCAAGGGAGTTGAATTAAATTGCATAGCTCGGGAAGAGATGGGCATTTATTGGTGGGGTGTCCATATTTCTCACATAGTGCACAAGGAAGATGAACCCATGGGGGAAGTGGAGCAGTGGACTCTTTCTTATTTTGTCTGCCCCTAGTTGTAGTAGTGGTGTTAGCGAGTGGAGATAAGGGTGGTGCGGTTGGAGTAAGTATTGGAATTTGCATCGGGATTCCTTCTGTGTGGGGAGGGAGGGATGGTTGAGGGACCATCACAGGTGGATGTAGATACCATACTGGAATTTCTAGCACCATATTGGGGAGAGTAAGTGTTGTGGATACCTAGAAATCTTGTATGTCCGATGGGGGTAAATGAAGGGGATTTGAGTAATGGCTTGGGGGACTGTCTCCCAAACCGAGATGTGGCCCTGGGGGACGGTGAAATCAGGAATAGGGGGAGCTAAAGAGTTCTCAAGGGATGCTTGAGGAAGGACCTTTGTGATGAGTGGGACGTCATATAGTAAGGAAGCTTCTGTGGGAGGAAGGGTGTCTCCAATTCATATTCCATTGTATGAGATGACACATACTTGTGCTAAGGGATGTATGAGTGACGATGCTCTATGGTATGTCCCTAGAAAGGATGGGTCTTTGAAACTTCTGGGACCCATCTCGATGAGTGGGTAGGCATCAGGATTAGTTTGGACAAAGGGTAGGATATTATCGATGTTGGAGGAAGCGTTTGGCTCGTAATGTGACACTTGGTCGATGGTGACAATCTTCCCGTTACGGGGAAACATCATTGTGTGAAACATAGAAGAGGCCATAGCCTTCATAGCGTACATGTAGCTACGTCCAAACAAGATGTTGTAATCGAGCAGAGCGTCGATAAATTCAATGTCAATGAGGATAGTCTTGCCCCTGAGTTCAATGGGGACATTTTGAAAGATCCCTTCAGGAGAGGATGGTCATCCATCATAAGCTCTCAGAGTAATGGCGGATGGTATGAGCTTCAGGGAGCCAATTTTCTTCCATACAATTTTGGACATGATGCATGTGGATGCACCTTCATCAATGATGCAACGATGAACTGTGATGTTCCAGATTTTAACCGGTATTTGGAAAGTGACTAGAGCAGGGAGATGGGGTTCCCCACTATCAAGATCAAAGGTGATGAGTTGAGTATTAGCAACGTTAAATGCCCCCAAGGTAGAAAGTAATGACTTTCGTTGAGTAGGACAGGTTTGAAGGACTTCTAAAACTGACATGGCAATAGAAGATTGTGCCAAGTCATCGACCAGACTATAATTGTGTGCTGCCCTAGCCTGGCGGTTGTTGACATTCCGTCCTAATGGGATGTGAGGAATACGAAGGGGTGTTTCAATATGAGGGAGAGGAATTATAAAAGGTGGTCTAGTTGTGACTGGGGGTGCTTTTGAGGTAGTGGGAACGGAGTCAGGGGGTACAATGTATTGACGGTTGTGCATTTGTATAAGAACTTCTTCTTCGCCAGTGAGGAGGATAGTGCGATCGATAGGAGTTTCATTGTTTGGATACTGTCCCATCTATGGTGGGGTGAGATGGTGTTCATGTTGGGTGTTCATCACCCCTTGGTGTGGAATGGGGTTTTGTAACACGGCTGGGGGTGTTTGTTGCACATATTGTTGAGGGGCCTGCAGTGGGGCAAGTGGTGCTAGGAGACATGGTCCATTTTCGGATTCTTTCATCTGTTTAAAGTCTCGGATTTTAGGGCAATGGTGAGTATAATGTCCATACTCACCGCAAAGGGCAAAAGGGAAGTTTGTTCAAAGATTTATGTTATTCTTCCCTTGGCGTTTGTTGTTATTGCCCCCTTGGGGGTTCTAGTTCCCCTGATTCTGGTTTCCCCCAGCAGATTGGTTCTGTTGGGGGTGATTCTAGTTCCCTCTTGGCCATGGATTATTATTGTTTTAGTTTTTTCCTTTCTTTTTGGCATTATTCGACTAATGGGTCAGATTTTCCGTATTCAGTTGTTCAAAATTTTGATATTGTTGAATGGGAGAAGGATGAACAAATTTAACCCCAACATGTGGGTGTCCTTATGGTGGAGCCATGGGCTATGGAGGGCCAGGAAATGGAAAGTACATATTATTTGGTGGGAATGGTATGTAGGGTATATAGGAAGGCCTAATGCTTTCACTAGTGCTTAGGGTGTAAGATGAGGTAGAGGGGGTACCAGAACTTGATTGGACAACTAGGTCTATTGTGGGTGTCGGCGGTGGTCCACTTATGGGTGGAGGAAGGGCAACAGGGTATGGTTGTTGATAAGGGGGAGGAGGATAATAAGGAGGTCCTCCATATACCAGTGGATATTGAGGTGTTCTATACACAAGTGGTTGTTTGAGGTGTGGATTGTGGTGTGTTGTGGTACCAATCAATCCATCCACTAAGTGAGACATCTCAGGTTTGTCTTGGCTGAATGGCACGAGTCTCGGAGAGTCAATTAGTACCATATATAAGTATCTTGACTGTGAATAAATGAGCTTGAATTGTTGAGACTTACCGATGGATTCTTTTTTAGACTGGGGGAAGGTGGCGGCCACATCCCTTTGCTTGGTGGCTTTAGCTTTGCATAGACTATGTCATCGACGCCATTCATGAATGTGGTCAGTGATGTGTGTGGCAGAGGTTTGTTTAAACTCTGAGAATATTTCAAGACCATTATCATGATGGATTGGTAGTTGAAAGAAGGTGAAAAATTCTTTGGCCAAAGATTCAAAGCTCACATGGGACCCTGATTTTTCTTCTACATACCACATGGTTGATGGACCAGTGAGCGTGCATTGGAATAACCTCAATCAGACAAAGTCATCCATGATGTTGTTTGAAGAGAACCATAAGTGCAAGGTCATGATATGGTTGGTCAGGTCGTCTCCCGCTTTTCCTTCAAACTTGGGGATGTCTGAAGGTAGTTTGGTAGGCATTATAGGCCATGTGGGGTCATGCAATATAGGATCATTGGTGAGTTTAGTTAGATCCAATATGTTGAGGGAAGCCACGTAGGGCATCTGGGGTGGTGGTGGAGGATTATCTCTAGCCATGGTGTGAGTGTTTTGGGTACCTGACCCTTGAGGGGGGTTAGGTGGGGTTGTACTTTCTCCTGGGGAAGAAGTGTGCCCCTCGCTTCCTTGTAAAGGAAAATGAGTGGACAGTTGATCTTGGGAAGTGGAACCAAGAAAAGCGGATCCCAAGACGGTATCACTCATAGGGGTGCGATAAGGTGGATTCGATGAGTTGGCAAGACTAGAAACTCCCCCTAGAATGGGAGGGATATTTAGCAAGCGTCTGAAATGATGGGGATTCTGTGGGTCCCTTATGATGTCCGACTAAAAAAATGGATGTGTGAAAATGGTGATGAGAGAAATAAATGAACAAGAGTCTTTGTTATGATTTTTGGACCTTTCACAATATATCTCACAATCGCATGTAATTACAAGAGCATCATACATAAATCAATTGATAAAGAAGCATACACGTGGGTAGGTAGATTTTTTCCGCGTGGGAGAACAAAGAAAACAAATGCTTGTGTCCTAA
This sequence comes from Picea mariana, assembly GCA_032191745.1. Taxonomy (NCBI): domain Eukaryota; kingdom Viridiplantae; phylum Streptophyta; class Pinopsida; order Pinales; family Pinaceae; genus Picea; species Picea mariana. Next base: position 179,471 of record JASDQU010013650.1, read on the forward strand.
AAGATGTGGCATCCTTCTTCTCAAAATAGCACTAGACCTTCCAATAGCACTCAACAGTGGGGTTTGAAGCCACTAGAAGAGGAACTAGTGAAGGATGACACAATCAGTTATAATGAGGGGTAGAGGGGGCATATCTCGAAAGAGCTGGCGATATTTCCCAATAGCCACACAAAATCTTATCAAGTTGCAATTGTAGCCTGTCAGCACTCTGTAAATCTGTCTGGTCGAATAGACAAACGATAGAGGTAACTACTTCAACCTACTTTAGAGATGAAAACTAGCCAGTTCAACTCAGAGAGGGCTCTCTCATGTCACTTGATATATATATGGAAATCTATGGCTAGAGTTAGTTTGTTTTGGGGATTTTTATAAAGTTGTTGGCTAAGAAGGGGAGGAACACACAGGTCTATGGAGTCAAATTTTTTGAAAATGAATGAAAACAATGATCAGCAAGTAGAACTCTCCAGAGTATAAAGGCTAAATGAGGCAATGAATCTGAGTTGTAAATTTAAATTTGCATAGTGTAAGAGGAAAGGGGGAAAACAAGTAACTGTATCAGAGCATTAATTAAATGAATTCTGAATTAGTTAGGAATAAATACACACAGTTTAAATTGCTTCAGCAGAGAACGTCACAAGACAAATTCTGGGCCTTTAACTCTCAAATTTAAATAGAAGAAAATGCATATGGAATAAAAGATCATAGGAAATACAAACAATGAAGGAAGACAAAACTCATATCATAGCCATTAGAATCTTTTCATAAACAATTCAAAATGCTTCTGCATATGTGTTCAATTCAGTCCTAGAAAAATTACAATAGAGTCTGGAACCACCAGAATTGTGCCCTTGCACTTATGCCTCTCTCAATACACTCAGAACCTCTAACACTTATACAATTCGAGTTCCTTCAGTGTGCAGCCGGTTACAATAACTAAAATGAAATGTTTCAGCTTCTATAATGATTACAAATGACAGTTTTCACAAAAACGTTTCATGATCCCTGCAGATTCCTCTGACGCTCCAGCTCCTTCCTTTTCCACGTTCTCTTTGAAATGTCATTGATAATATTTCAAATATAATTGCATTTATCCATATTCTCATTAAACATTTGGGAACAATATATTTGAAATAAAAATAGTTCCCAAATATTTTTCTATCCCGTAGAATTAAATTTCCATAATTTAATTCATGCCTGTGGTTTTTAAGACCATGTCTTGTTTGCCCAATTCACCATTTCATTGTAAAAAC
>JASDQU010013650.1:180906-203662 GCA_032191745.1 Picea mariana
GTAAAACCTTTGGATGAAAATTATCCAAGTTTATATTCCATTTAATTATTTTCCATGGAAATAAACATTAGTCTCCTTGATTTGTAAAATTTAAATCTTACCTCTGTAAAACCTTTTCACAGTGAGGAGGAATCTCATTTATTGGAAATCCCATAATCATTATTGAAATGAACTCCTAGAAAAATGCCGCACATAAAACATATGACAAATGTTTGCATTTATTATATCAGGCTTGGGCTAAAAGTGGTTTAATCCAAACTGCTTTTACCTCCAATGTGCTCCACGTAAAAACACATGTCCACCAAATAAACCACAGTAGTTTTCCCTTGTCTGCCTTCACATAATTAAACTCCTCGTTACTTTAATCCCCATATGTATGTGCGCCCTCCATCCAACCTTTGACTTTTCCATATTATAAATTGAGATTTGTGCCCATGATTTGATGTGATTTCATAAATTAAATATTGGATTAAATATAAAAATATTTATATTAATAATAAAAAACCCTTTTCTTCTATTTTCGAAGGAATTTGGGCATATGAGGCTTAACACATGATTTTGTGGATGGGATACGGGTGCTTAATAAAAGGCATGTTTTTTATTTTCAACGGGAATATGAAAATAAAGGTAAAAATGAATGAAGTTGTGGAACTAAGAGAATTAGATAGGAATTAAGGCTAGGTATAGGCTTGGGATATTTACCAATTATTGACTCATGGAGTACATGACTATTTTGGATGATCAGTTGAGTGAAGGATTTAGGTGATGGGAGCTTGATGGAGCTGGTGAAAAAGTTTGAATGTCTAAGTGGAAAAATAACATAAGGACAAGACGCTTTGAGAAATATTAATACAAATTAGCAGGTGATAACACAGCCCACAATTGCCACCTGGGTAGATGTCCTAAAATTTTGTCACTGGGTACCTTGGTCAAAGTGCAACATTTAGATTTTCAGACTAATAAATGGTTCATGGGTTGGATCCCGTCCAAGAGGTGGGTGCCTCAAGGGGGAATGCACAGAAAAACTAGACCTCAGCCTTCGACCCTTCACAGGTATCTCCCTGTCTTATGGTGTTAGCAACACTTGATTTGGAGGATTTAAATTTCCCTATTAGACAACTTTTACTATTTGGAGATGTGAGAACCAGATAACAGAGAGTTATTTGGATTCCTATCCCCGAGATCCTACCTAGACTAAAAAAATTCTTTTGGCCCCTCCTGTGGAGGAAAACTTAGTGAGTTTTTTAGAAAAAATTTAGATGTGGTTGTTTGAGAGATTCGGGGTATGAACCAACCTCTTTGAATTTAAGTGGGAGTGGATAGTTTCATCAAGAAAAGGGTGGGGTGTTTCAGGATCCCTTTGGAGGAAACTTACTTCAACCTCCATGATTCTAGATGAAACTATGTGAATGAGTAGTAACTTTGTGTGTGAACAAATGAAAGTTTGTCAATTTTTTAATAAGTTAGGTGTCACCTTGGTGCATGTGGACTTCATGTGGTCCTTACAAGTCTTGATTACCTAATTTACTAAATGTCATTGGTACAAACTTGCAGAATTTTAAAGTTTCTAGAGAACTAGCATGTGGACATATGGGTTCTTACCAATCCTTTAACTCCCTAGTGTGATTTAATCTAAGAAAAATTTAAAAACTATCATAGATTGTGGACATGTGGACATGTATGGGCCCATTACAAAACCTTTAAACTTCCCTAGTGATATAGTCTAAGAAAGTAAATTCAAAAACTATCCTATCTTTGTAGCATGTGGGCATGTATGGGCCCTTACAAATTTAAGATGTGTTTGAAAAATAGACTAAGAGGATTCCCGAGGGGGTTTTTTTTCCTCTCCTAAAGATTTTGTCTTTTAAACGAGATGAAATTCCCCCTCAATCATTTTTCTGATTCTCAAGATCGCTCTATGGCGCAAGAGAAGAGCATATTCAAATATTGACATTCAATTTCTAGTCCCAATGCAAGTGGTTATATTTGTGATATAGAATGATTCCAACTTATCTTTAATCAAAGAAAGCCATCCATGTGGCAACATGAAAGCAAAAAGAGGAGAAATATGGATTTTAACCCCCTAAGTGCCTATGTTTTGACTAACCATTCATGTGGAGAGGGAATCTAGGTGTGGTGCATATTACAATCTACATAGAATCAAGCTTAAGAAGGTTATGGGCCTTCAACAGATCACAAAAACCCTTACAATGTGTGAATTTATGGATAGATGTACGGGTCGCAAAGTAGACAAAGGCGCATGTGGCGCCAATGCACAAATAAAAAATGACCTTTTAATGCAGGAGCACAGAATGCACTGAGAAACACAGTGAGTTTGGTGCATGTGCTTGAAAGACATGCCTGTGAGTTAAAAAACCCATGCACTTTATGTTACATGGTCAGGGAGAAAATTTTGGATGAAATTCTCTTAGCTCATCTCTGAATTTAACTTTTTGCAAGTAGGCATGGGTCGGTTATGGTTCCTGCAAGTTAAATAAACCAACAAGAAGTGCTCAAACAAATCAAATGGGGAGGAAATTGATACATGTCCCCAGTGGAGTCACTAATCTGTTGTGTCTCTTTTCGTCATCCAAGTGAGAAAAAGAAGGACACTTACAAGTCTAGTTGGGTTAGCTGGATAAGACAGTAGTGAATGCAAGAGTTACAAACATCATGCATAAGAAATAAGCGAACAACTAAGCTAATAACAATAAAAGAAACTAAGCTAGAGTGCATAAGGGAAATAGAACAAAAAATAAACAACATCCATGCCACCAATGGATAAGTTGTATTAGTGGGAAAACACCAAAGAGAAAGGGAGACTTATGGGTCCCCTCTTCCTCCAAGGGAGGGCTCTTGAACCCCCAATGATTGAGCTCTTCTTACAAGTAGAAAACTAGAAGGAAATAGTGAATAAATCCAAAGCTCATTCACTCAAGAGGTGATATGAATGGATAAATGAAATGGTGCTTGTATTCTCTAATGAGGAAAGAGGTTCCTCTAAGAGAGTATAGGCAGCATAACAATACAAATGAATTCTTGGAAATATAGTGCACCCATGGCCTCTTTTTATAGCAAATATTTGAAGCATTATTCTACCAGTCTTTAATGTGAACAAGGTTCTCTTTAGGGCACCCTTAGGTCTTTGACCAACCCCCCACTCGGATTCAGCTCAGTTTTGGGTCTCAAATCGACTTGGGAAATGAACCAAAATCATAAGTGCGTCGTTCTGAGATATGCACAGTTTTTTTCATCCACAGTCACGCTTCGGGCACATGTGCACTTTTCCAGAGTTTTTCACTGGCACACATGTGTGTGCTTCCTTTGTATCCTTAGCACATGCTAATGTTATAACCATTTATATAGTTTTGTGCCCTTTGGAAATGCATTTTTTGGGCCATGGATGAACTAATGGGTGTTTGGAGATGCTGGATTCATGTAACCATTTGTGAACGAAATTCCAGTGAGAACACTTAGGACAACATTGATCAATTTTTCACTTTATCCTTTAGGAAATAATAACAAAATATTATCCTCTTAGAGGTAAGGCCCCTAGGTTAGCCCCTAGGCCCAAAAACTTATCCTCCTCCCTTACCCTACCTAGTGGAAGCTTAATACAATGTTGATCTATGAGATGACAAAACATAGCCACAGATTAATACAATGTTGATCTATGTGACAATAGATTTATTAGTAATATTTCTAGCATGGTGATTGTACTGAAATATTTTACATTCTCAAATGATCTCCATTGTAGCCTAGGAAAAGGACATAACAAAGTGAGCGTCCAACCCAGGGTCTTCATCCTGTTCCCAAAATGGTGTACGATTCTAGCCATGCAAATAGATGATTTGATGTCAAACATGGTAGAAACCACTTGACTATCGATCATTGAGTTGTATCATTAACAAGTGCAAGGGAAATCACCAATGATAACAATGATTCCCAAGGTACCTTTAGTACATTCCAGTGAATGTGAATAAATTATTTGAGGTAGAACATTCATGGAATTATTTGATCAGAGGTCAATGGTGCAAACCTACTATCGGAGGAGAGGATTCTTGCCATTGAGGCATGTAGGTCCCAAGGTACTAACTAGTTTCTAAGTCTAATTCCTAGATAATGTGTTGAAGTAGACAAGAAAAGACTCATTGAAGGAGGGCCATAATGTATCCCCCATCATCGACATGAAACTCACACATGAAAGTGATGTAATATTGTGGATTAAATGAGTATAGACTGACACATAAATGAAAACTAGTAATACTATAGATGGATGGTTTGAAGTGAAACTTCCCTTGAACATTGTGAGGCACGATAAATGACTTGGTAGGATTGACTCGACGAGTACCAAGAACATAATGTGATGATAATAAGAGCACTCTTCGACTGGAATGGAAAAGTATAATGAAACATGGAATTGGTATGAATCAGAGACAAGAATATTACCCAACTGTAAGATGAGATGCAAACAAGTGTCATCTTCAAGGGCAACAACAACAACTTCCATAATGGATTCCAAAAACCTTGGCGCACTTCTTTCAATTTCCCCCCCACCACGATTTGTGAGTACCTCTTTGTTTTTTAACGAGCTTGAGGAGGATAACATATGCTCAATATATCTCATCTTCGATGAGTCCCTAGACATATGTTTAACGAACCTGAAGAAGGAGGGGTTCGGTCCCATATGGGTCCTAGGGATTGGTCCCACATAGGTCCTTCAATGCATACTTTTACAAGCACAAAGAAGGTACGCTCGATGGTTTTTCACATTTAGAGAGTTTGAAAATAACTTAAAGATGACTCCAAGGGTGAATTTTTCATAAATTTATCCTCCTAAGTGCAAAAAAGGGTAAGATAATACAAAGGAGAACTCTTCTCTTCATGCTTAACTAGAGTATTTCTTTTTTGTAATTAGTCTTGCGAGGTCGAAAAAGAGATAAACTACCACTAGAAAGATGCCCTTTCAAACATTTTAACAAGTGTGAAAGGAAACAATGTCACTCGAGAACCTTTTCATGTTTAGGGAGTTTCAAAAGATCTTAAAGGAGACTCCAAAGACTTCCTTTTTTGTATAGATTTTATGAGTCTGAAAAAGAGATAAAAGTATGCTCGGTAACCTATTCTCATGTATTAACAAGCAAGAGAAAGAAAAAAGAATAAGCTAGGTAACCTATTCTCGTGTATTTGTGAGCAGAAGAAATAACAAATAGTAAGCTCGGTCTAGAAATACTACTGCGTTACGATGGGAACATCCCCCAAGTAAGGATCGCTCCTAGCAGTGTGTCTCTCTAGAGGTATATTGCAAAATGGAAGCATCGTGATGTGAACAACTAGTGTGAATCATAATTGCAATGACTATAAGTAAGCGATATGGAAAATAACACAAAGAATTAGCAAGTTATAAGCAAGCGAGATGGAAAATAGAAGCAAAGTAGTGGCAAGCGCAACCATTAAGCAAACAATTTTCTTCATTTTCTTAATGAGCTCGAAACAGAGAAAGAACTATGCTCATTCTTCCCAATGTAATTTCCAAAGATTTCGAGTGAGGATATCGATGGGTGGTTGGTACTTTTCCCCCAACTTGAGAAGCTAGTGGCTCAATTCCAACATGATGTATAGAGGTTGGGGACATTCCCCCCAAGCTTCATTTCAATCATTGACTCTTCTTCTATCGCCAATTTCTATACTGAAATAAACTCTTGGTTACTAAGAGGAAAATTTTCACCAGACGGGGAGGAAGAAAGAGGATCAACTAACGCAGGTGGATGAAATGAAGGTTTAGGTATGAGTTCTAGTGAAAGAATCAACTCAAAGGGAGAGGTAGTTGTTTCATTTTTTAACAATATTGACACAGGCAAAGAACTATGCTCATAACCTCTAGGTTCGATACCCAGACCTCTATTTCATTTTTTAACGAGATTGACATAAAAACAAGAACTTTTCTCAACTATGGTTTCATTTTTTAATTATCTTGGGACCTAAAATAAAACTATGTTCACTACCTCTTCTTGATCATGGCTTCCAATAGGACAATGCTCTGGAAGGAATACATGTCACGGGACATACCTCAATCATGGCCTCCAAGATGTCTTCATAAGATGGAACAAAAGCACCCTCGAAGGAATACATATCAAGGGCCACAATAGGGTTAATGAGATTAGGCTCTAATATCCCTATTGAAAATATCACCATGTCAACTACCAGATATATGTCAAAATAATGTTCATTCGGAGTTGAATGCATGGGACATGTTTCCACATAATTAACCTATGGCGAGGGTGTACCACTTGCAGATAAGGAGCATTTAGGGAAGGCAGATGGCTGGTAGTTAGATGAGGATCAAGAAATGAAAATTGATCGATAGTAAAAAAAACTTCATTATGAGGGAGATATATCACTCAAAAGAGAGTGAACATGATAGATTTCATGGCGTAGACATAATCTTTCCTAAGGAGAAAAGTAAAATCCAAAGGGTCATGAAGTACCATAACGTCAATATAGACGACATTCCCTTCTAAAGTAATGGTTAATTGAGGAAGGATCCCTAAAGGTTGAGTGATTTGTTTGTTAAAACCTAACAAATTATGGGTGACCAACACAAGGTGAGGACAACCCAAAGCTTGCCAAGAAGTTGAGGATATAATACTAATGGAGGCACCTTCTATTGATATTTTTGGTATTTATGGGTATTAACCTCCATGTGTAACCTTGACAAGACTAGACTATTCTGGGAAGCAATAGAAACCCTAAAAGCCTTGGACATAACCCTAGAAGACAAGTCGGCTAAATAAAATAATTAATATTGAGTTTCTAACCTCTAGAAAGAGAATTCGGCCAAGAAAACTAAGGAATATCAGTATAAATACAAGATGACAGAGCTCATTTGGACACACACAACTCGCAAATGTAGAAATCTAGTGTGTACTACAGAAATTCAACAAGTGCGCAAGTCAAGAGAGTAGTTGTAGTTGCAGCTACTACAACTTGTATTTTTGCTTTTAGACTTGGACTTTCTCTTGGTTACGGTTTGGATTTTCTTCCTTTTATGCTAACTCTAGAGAGTGATATGCTACCTTGATTGGCTATTAATCCTAGGGTTTTCTTTCAAAATTATTCCCTGTCAAGGTTAAGGTGCTCGGGGGTGGCTTAAGTGTATGGTTGGGTGAAAATATTGCTATATTTTCTATGGTTAAATGAGCACACCTATTATTTTTAACAGGTTATGGGCCCACACTATCTTTGGACAGTCTAACCACTAAAAGATAAATTAAGAGGATTTTCTCAGTTAAAGTTGCAGTTGTAGTCAAATTTTTTGTTACAACAACGAAACCCTAGGCCTCTTGTTGAGGCACCTTAATTGAAGAGATTGACCTAATTTCTAGATAGCCTAGTGATCCCTGACCTAGCGCACCTTCTCGTACTCTCAGCAAGCTAATATGTCAAGTCTGAGTTTTTGGTCAAAGTCAAAGGTTGACCAAGTCAAAGCATTCATGAATTACTCTATGAAGTCATAAAACAAGTTAGAAGGGACTTATAACTTTAGAACATGGAAGACAAGGATTGAAATTATCCTTTCCCAGAATTAAGTGTTGGATATCATGAAAGGAAAGATCGTGGAACCACAGTTTGAAGAAGGAGAAGAGAATGAACCTTAGAACGTTGCAATATAGCAGAAGTTCAAGCACAATGACATCAATTCAATGAGTATCATAGTGGACTCTGTAAAAGACCACTTAATACCCTACATATATCATCTTGACTCATCTAAGAATATGTAAAATGCCCTAACTAGCCTCTTCTCCATAAGAAACATTGGACAAGTAATGAGTCTGAAGAATGAGCTATGTGACATGAAAATGAATGATGATGAGAGCATAACATCATACTTTGTAAGAATCTCTCAGTTAAGAGATCAACTACAAGCTATTGAAGAAATCATTTCCTACAAGTTATTGAAGAAATCATTTCATAAAAGGAACTAGTAAATATAGTACTCAATCGCCTTCCTCCCCCCTTAGACTATAAGCTCCCCAAGATTTGGATCAATCCTCCCCCCTTAGAAAATGATGGTTCCTATCATTTTTCCCATGCTAAAAAAAGAGACCCGATTATGTTCATCGTACCATCATGATTACAATGTGCTAAGTTCCAATGACGAGAAGTGTTTTGTGTGGTTAACCCATAATTGTGGGTTTGTGGATGACCCATAATTGGGTTGGAAATGTCAAACTTGTTGTTAATTCCAAATACAATTTATGCGGTATTTTACATAGGTAAAAAATTACAATAGGATTAAATAATAAATCCAAAAATAAAAATCTAAATGAGGAAAACCCTATTTTTCTCATGGTGGACTTGTAGCTGCAATTTTGTTCATATATATTTTTATACAGATGATGAAATCAAATGTTTTTGAATACCTGTTTGAGGTATCGAAGAGAAATTTCCATTGATATACGATACTTGCTCTGTTGTAGCATGTGGAGTGAGAAAATGCGTATTCAAACTCAAGGGATGCACAATTGCATTGTCTTACAGACCTTTGGTACATCAATCAATCATATCTCACAAACTGATGGTTATGGTTTAACCACACAAAACCCTTCCCTTCATTGGCACTTGGCACATTGTAATCATGATGTTATGATGAACATAATGGGGTATCTTTTTTTCAGCATGGGAGAAATGATGGGGACCAATATTTTCTAAGGGGGGAGGATTGATCCAAATCTTAGGGGGGATATATATCCTAAGTTTGGATGTATAAGTCATAAATTCATATTTTTATGTAAAATAGAAATCGATAGATATGTAATTGACAGATTCAAAGCTAATCAAAATTGACTTCGTCAAAAAGACGACTTACAAAAAGACACTAGGAAGAGAGTGAAGGTCAGGAAGGCGAGGTCACAAAATTGGCCTCATTTCATGTAAAGGTTCTCCTTAATGGAATCCTTCTTTTCCAATTCTCTCTCTTTCACATTTTTTGTGGTATATTTAGTTCATGGATTTTCATCAATGTTCTTGTAATTAAATTCATGGAATATTTTCATGTTTTATGTCCTCCTCTCTCGTCCCAGATCTTATCCTTCAAGATCTGATTAGATCCTCATGAGATTCACTGGAAGGTAGAAAATCACTTTCTAAGGTGCATCTAGGGTACTACCAATTTTGACATTCAGTACATCTATGATGTTTATCATCTTGTGGGTTTCACTGACTTTGATTGGACTAGTTTAGTTGATGATCGAAAGTCCACATATGACTTTCTCTACCATGTTGGATCGATGCTTATTGCTTGTTCTTGCAAGAAACAAAATTATTATCATCTTTAGAATCTAAGTATCCTACTGCAGTTTTTGTAAATGAGGAAGTTAATTGGCTTCGACAACTAATGACAAAGTTTGGCATTCAACACGATCATCCTACTATTATTTGGTGTGATAATCAAAGTTCCATACACATTTATTGCAACCCATTGGAGCATAAAAGGAAAAAACACATTGAGATTCACATGCACTTCATTCCACAACTCATCCAAGATGGTGTTATCAGCTTGGAGAATTTGCCTACCGAAGACCAAGTTGTAGACATCTTCGCTAAACCTTTGGAAACATCTCATTTTCTTCAGTTATGATCAATGCTTGGGGTGAAGAAAGTTGTCTTTAGGGAATCATCTTGAGTCCTCCTGCCATAAATTTTGTTTATGTTGTTTTCTTTCTTTTGGGAAGGATTTTTTCTTTTACAAGTTTTCTCCTTTCTTATGTTAGAAAGTTTGTACTTTGGTACCTTAGCATGCCCAACCACTCAGATGCATTTATGTCATCTTTGTTTATTTGCTACGGCCTAACCCTAACAACTATATTTTGTTAATGTTGAACCTCTTCCATTACTATATATGTAGCAAATATTCTCTTATATTTGATATACAATAAATGTAATAAATCGATTCCATTCTCTATTGTAAAAGGTATTTTTTTTACTTTATAATAATTTGTGTTGTGATATCTTCAAACTAAATTGAAAAACCAAACTGAAAAGTCATGTTACATTCAGTGCAAGAGCCGGTCATTAATATTTATATAAAATATAAGAGAACAAACTGAAAAGTCATATTCAATCGATTTTTATATAAATTTTGTGATGTGTCATAATGCGTCTCTTTCCACTAAAATATAACTTATTACGTCGAAGGCATTTTTAAAGGGGAGGTTTCCCTCGCCCCCTTGGTCATATGTCCACATCCTATTAAAGCCTGCCACGTATTATTGCCAATGTTACTAATTATTCCATGCATCGACTTACTGAGATGACAAGAAAGCGGGAAGCTTCCTCCATCGACGTGCTCTACTTGACCTTCCACCTTTTCAGAGAATTCGACAGGCAAAAGTCGGATGATGGTTTTGGGAATACATATCTAATATCGGTTCAGCAGGTTCAATGCCTGCTAAGAATCGTGGAGGGCTCGTGTGATAGAATAATGGTTACAGTTACCATTTCATAGCTCGTTGGGGATTGAGTTTACCGGTTCTAGAGTCTATAGATTCGGAGTCCTGGTTACCTTACGGTTCCCATCTACAAAGGCCTTTGGCGAACGAGGATATCTTTATTTGCCGTTCTATGGGATGAGCAGATGTTGGTGCTTGGGTTGAACTTGGAAGCAAAACAAGCCCGCCTCATATATTTATTGGATACCACTTTTTCCAGTGGTTGTTCCCAACAGGTTATTAGCAGATGAGATCCCACGCTACCTATGCAGGTCGGTTGCAATGGTGGTTCACCGAATTTCTCTTCCCATATTGTGAGGCAGGTTCGATACATCTACTCCTGGATAGTTAAAAATGGTTTATAAGCCCTTTGTATTCTTGGAATAACAAAACCTCTCTATGATTGTTGAGCGTTTTTCCTAGGGTGCTCTCTAGCTCTATCAGAGCGGGTGGTCCTTCCATATTGTGTGGTAGGTTTGATGCATCCTACTATGGTTCCAAGATGGTTAGTAATCCCTCTATGTAAATACTGAGTGATTTTCCTAGGGTGCTCTCTGGCTCCGTCTATGTATGTGTTCACAACGGATGATCTCCGATATTGTGGAGCAAGTTCAGTGCATCCTAGTCCTGAAGGCTCAAAGATGGTTAATAACCCCTATGAGTGTTGGGCAAGGTTCAATTGATGAGGCCTTTTGCATGATTGGTATGGTTTGTTATTTGTCAAGGAAGGCACAGAAGCCTGCGCTTGTGGGTTTATTCTCATGAATTTGCTTCTGACATTCTAAATTTCAAACCATTGGATCAATTCTCATCTATGACAGGCTGATTTAAGGTCGTATTTAAAGGATTTGCCTTGAATCTGTAATTATAGGTGCATGTATAATGATTATTGAAAATTGATAGTTGTGTGGATATTGTCATCAAAACAACTTTCTTTTTTCTTTCCAAGTTGTGGACGTCTTAAAATCAAGTTGTATTTTTAACTTTTGAATAGTCTTTTTAGGTGGTACGTTGCTCCATACATACATAAATTACTTCAAGTGGCTTCAAATTATCTTCTTTTCATTCCTACCTTCTTACTTATTGAAAGTTATTCAACTCAATTGCATTGCATAGGAATCTCTTGGTTGTTGTTTTATAGGTTTACATCGTTTGGAGAGAGTGTTGCAAAAGTTCTGGTGCAACACACCCAACAACCTCCCCAATGGTATCAATACCCATAACTGCCATAATACAAAACATTCCCAGCAACCTCTCCTTGTGCACTGCATACCTTGTACACCAAGACTGACACATTCTCATACACAATTGCAGAGGAGGTCCTATGAAGGGAAGGATGGTCACGAAGAAGAAGAGTGTTGCAAGTGCAACACACCCAACAACATCCCTAATACAAAACACACCCAACAACCTCCGCTTGTGCATTGCAGACCTTGTACACCAAGACCGACACATTCTCATACACACTTGTAGAGGAGACTTTATGAAGGGAAGGATGGTCAAGAAGAATAAGAGTGTTGAAAAGGTTATGGTGCCCATGTAGAATGTACTTGCAATCGTAACCTAAATCTCTGTGAATATAGATCCCTGATTTCCTATTATAGTGGCAGACGGTGCCTACACAAGGCTAATAAGATCCTCAATCACTGAAACATCTATTACATTTCCATGAAGTGGAACATGCCCACGCAATGAAAGTCGAGAAGCCATATCACATTGTACGTCAAATAGATGAACTAGGTATCAGCAACAGAGCTCTTCAATCTTTGGAGACTTGCAACGCACTGGCAATTATTCCCAGTCTCAAGGCCAAGGAAGCAAGTATATCTCGATACTGTAGGATGCAACCTCAAGCACCTAGGGAGCTCCTAAATATCAAAGGATTTTGTTGCAAATGTATATTTATTTTACTTAACACAATACCCATCAATAATTTTATTAACAAAGGACCATGTACATTTCACATTCTTATGTTTTGGGTTTGATCAAAATAATGAAGCATTTACTCAATTGAATCTTAATGCATTGAAGATTGTCACTCTTTTTGTATAATTACTCTACCAGAATTAATCCATTAAAATAATTCCATTTGTATGCAGAACCTAAACTCTTACATTGTATTCTTTGTCTAAGTGTGCTGAAAGGCGTACACCTATTGGTAATGGGCACAATTAATCACCTTTTAATCTAAAATTTTAATCTGAAGATGCTGGCATATTCTTAGTCATCCCTCCCAAATCAATGAATGTGATTTACTTTTCATAACTTCCTTGTACTTTTGAATGCATCTGTTAACTTGTTTACTTTTTAACATTTACCTAATCATATTAAAAAATTACTATAGCACTATATGATTGCCAGGTTTAAATGATTAACTTTTGAGATTATCATATTTGGATTTCCTCAACTGTCCACGCGTTTCATTTTCTGGTTGTACTCTACGGGTTTCATTTTCATTTTTTGACTCTCCATTGTCCGCGCCTTTCATTTTATATGGATGCATGCAGGGTGAATGGAAGATGGAGGCCACTGTCCAAGCATTTCATTTCATATGGTTGCATGCGGGCTGAATGGAAGATGGCGGCTACCACTGCATCTCTGAATTAAGTAGAGGATTTTTACTAAGCTGGCAAGCCTAGCGTTTTTACTATATCAATTAGTTTTTTACTATGCTGGCAAGCCTAGCGTTTTTACTATATCAATTAGTTTTTTTATAATTAAATTGGAGATTTTTACTGGGCGAGGAATTTTACTAAGCTTATATCAATTAGTTTTTTTTATAATTAAATTGGAGATTTTTACTGGGCGAGGAATTTTACTAAGCTGAAGATTTTACTGGGCCGAAAATTTTACCAGCTGAGGATTATACCTTTCGACGTTCTCCAGCCACGAGTTAGAGGTTGTGCTAGTTGTATAACAATTGACATGGAGATGGGAAACAACTCTGCCTTCGATGCAGCTGATTTTCTAGCACTGAAGTAGGCACACACATGATATATTATTGAGCTAATGAGATGCTTATGTATAAGCTGTAGGTAGGGAAAATTTCTATTGATATTATGAAATCTTGTGATACGCCTTATGGCCAATGGCGATGTTGAATATTGAGCCTTACGAAACAGTAGATTGTGTATAATCAAGAGCATATGCTTTACCTGTTAATAGAGAATATTAGCAAGTATCCATTGAAAATACAAAGACTATCTAGAACTTTCTTTGTTTTCGTTCAAGTTATGGACTAATGCCTCTTCTTTGATGTCTGGAAGGATCCATTTCAAGGTTCTCCATCAAGCCTCTAAGCCCCTCTCTCTATATATATTTCTGCAACATAAACCTTTATTATTTTTTTGTTTCTTATAAAAAATGAAACATATTTAGAAGAAGGAAAGCCATTAGGAATGATACTAACCTTTCTATCAGAATATTTGACATTGCTAATATGTTAAAGTTGCTCAAGTTTTGCATGACATATTTATCTTCCACATCATTTGATTCAATCTGCAATTAGTTAAAAACTTTTAACTACTCTTCACATGAAAGAATCAAATGATCAATCATCTTTGAAACCTATTGTTGTATGGAAAATTGTATGTCTAAGCCAACTTTTTTAGAATGGAGTCTTTTTTCAAAGCTTTAGATTCTCATAAACCTATTGTTGTATGGAAAATTGTATGTCTAAGCCAACTTTTTTAGAATGGAGTCTTTTTCCAAAGCTTCAGATTCTCATAGGGATCAGTTATAAGACCTTGAAATACATGGTACATGGCATCTTGATGAGAAATATTAAACCCAGTTATATGTTATTCCATTCTTTCTTTTTATTTCTGGATATGTCATTCAAAATAGAAAGGAGAATGACAAGAAATTTCCTGAACTGAAGGTCATTTGATGAGAAATAGTGGGGCAAGAATTGAAACTCATTTTTTCAAGAAATTTCCTGAACTGAAGGTCATTTGATGAAAAATAGTGGGGCAAGAATTGAAACTCATTTTTTCAAGTAGTCTGTTCAGAACATCATGAAGATGCATCTCCTTTCTTAATACCAAATTGTGCATGCATCAAAAGGAAACTCAGGAGAATTATTTTTATTTGATTTGTCTTTATGATGCCGCCCCTTCATTCGGGGAAATTCGTGCTGAAAGGGGGACCAAGGAAACATATCATAAAAATTATAAGTATTATCTTTGAGACCAACACGTCAAGACCCTTCATAATTTAAGCAATCTGAGAATAAGTTTGTAGCTTATGTAATCAACATCATATGGAACAAATGAGATATTTTATAGAGATCAATCATCTGTATAAAATCAACATCAATCACTGACACATCCAATACACTTCCATGGGTGGAATGTGTCCAAAGAATATAAGTCCAAAAACTATATTTCACTGTAAGTCAAACAGATGAACTAGGTATCAACAATGGAGCTCTTTAGTCTTTCGAGATTTCCAACATTGGGAAATCTCCAATAGGCCTTGTAAGCATCAGTTTTTATTATTATAACATCTTTATAAGTGAGATAAGTGAACTATAAATTGATTCACTGTTATACATATATTAACCTATTATCTCTGTGGAGGGGAAGACCGTGTGGAGGACTAGCTAGAGGATTATATTGACGATACGCCAGGAGGTATACAACCCTGTGAGGAGGTATATTGATCTATATATATTTATTATGCTTAGAAGGATGCAGGTTTGAGAAAACAGGTCATATAAATAGCGTGCTCATAAGAACTACTCTGTAATGTACAACTATGTAAAATTTGCACATACAATCTTCAAATTCCTCTATCTATCCAATGCATTTTGATTTAGTTACTTTGTAGAACAAGATAATCACTTATTTTATCATTTTCATCACCCTAATACCATTATTTTTCTTACATCGGTTAGTTTTTGACGTAATTGAAATTGTACATTGGTTAGTTTTTGAAGTTTGGGGGTCATTGCCATCGAATTTATGAACTTCTATCCATGGTCTAATTCGGCGAGGCAAACGATAATTTATAGTAATATTTTATCTTATTAGAGTTTCTATGGAGGAGGAAGAAGGCATCTTCCCTTGCTGTAATTCAAACTCTTCCCTGACGTTCCTCATTTCAGCGTAAGTGTCCTTTTCAAGTTGTCTCATCTTTTTTTTTTTAATCCACTTTGAATATTGGAGTTGTGTCATTAATTGATTAAACTCTATGGAAAGGGAGTCAACTCTTTGTTCCTAAGATTCGACAGTGCTCATGTTGATAAGTGTATTCATTACTAATGATAAGTGCGAAAAAACTATAAAAATGACCTATATGAAAATATCCCTCTAACACTTTGTTAACTCCTTTACCTTAATTTTTTTACATAAGCACCTTTAAGTGCTTTCGTAAAACCTATGCGCTCAAAATCGTCAAATTATTCATCGTTTGAAATTTATAGGCCTCGAAAGTTTTGGGCTTATACACTGTATAACCAACACTCATTGAACTACTTCTATTCACTTGATTTGTTCTACTATTGTCTTGATCTGAAGCTGCTCCACTGAAACAACTCAAATCTAGTATAATATTATGTTATTTGCTTCTGCTCACTCTGCTTCCTATAGCCAAAGAGATATAAGGCTTTGGCTTATTTTGGAATGACTAGGCTTGGATGTGTCGTGAGTATAGTCTCTCTGAAATACTAATCCCCAGACATAAATAGTCCACACTATACTTATGAGGACAAGTCAACTCACCACTACATGACCCCGTACTCGCGAGGGTACTAGAGAGTCACTTCCTAGTGTATTGTTTTCTAGTGTACTACAAGTTTTAAATAGTCATTGGCTTCCTACTGATTCAATTTTGACCTAACCCAAGGGGTCTTCTAATATACATAGTCATTGGCTTCCTTCTAATATACATAGTCATTGGCTTCCTACTAGTTCAATTTTGACCTAACCCAAGGGGTCTTCTAATATGCATGATGGTAGGTGGAAGTTTGATTCTATGCCAAATGTTGTCGAGTACCATTGTCCAGTCTAATATCTTTGGTTTTACCTCTCATTATACCTTCCTTTTCATATACTCATAAATACATGGAATAGTTAGTCATAAATACATGGAAGTAAGTGCCAAACCTTACACTCTATAGGGTCTTATTTCAGGTAAACATGAAGGAGAATGAAGAAAATCCACCATAGACTTGGAAGCATTAAGTGGGCATGGATACTATAGTGGACTTCAGTTTTGAACTTTCCTCCTCGAAGTGAAAAGGAACCTGTAGAACAAGATTAGCCTTGGTCTAGAGGAAAGCCAAAAGGTGATAATGAAAATAATCATGAAGAAGAATCCTATGAAGAACGGGAACAAACTCCTATGAAGATCTTGTTGTTGTTGAGGGTGCAACATTGGTAGGTTTCATCTTTGTAAGAGTTTAATATAATTGTTGATTTAGTGCTACAAATTCTTTGAGTGGTTTCTATGCTTAGGTCTCATGGGCAAATATCTTGTCTATAAATTAAAGACATGAAAATTTAAATTTTATTTACATACAAAATGGCATATTGACTGAACAAAATGGCATTGATTGAAGTTCCATTAGCATATCAACATGAATGAAAATCAATGTGCAGGCATACATAACGTCTACATGCTTCTATCACAGCTCTAGTCTCAGGGTCAACTCCAAACTTCCATCACAACTCCAATCACACAACTCCAGCAAGGAGTAGGAGAGGCATAGTTGCTTGGGGATTCAAGTCCCAACATAGTTGAAAGAAGATGTATGAGAATGAGTAGGTAAAGAAGAATCAACACATTTGTAGGCTCGTGTAGGTTTGCATGGTAGGGTAGGTGGAAGCAACAGATCAAATCACTATGGACTATGAATTGCAACAAACATTTATAAATTGCAACAAACATTTAATGCTAGAGTCATTGCTAGCATTACTTCCTGGGAAAAAATCACTTTGCAAATGCATTTTTTAAAACAAGATAAAACAAAGATATCTTCTACATGTTCCTGGGGAAGGGGCCAAATAAGAGGTCCAATTCAAAATATTAAGTTAAATTATATGAATTTCAACTTAAATTGTACGAATTTTAAGAGACTTTGGTTAAAACATTGAAAATCCATTGCTTTTTGTGCCAATTTAATAGTAAAACCAAAAATTGATTACTAATAGCCCACAGCGAAAAGGGGACCAATAAGAGTTTCTATGTAGTTTCTATGTTGATGAAATTGTAATTTTCTTTTACCATCTTTAAGATTTTTTGTCTTATAATTTTATTTTACCACCTTTAAGAGTTTTGTCTTGCACAAAGGATTAATTAGGTTAAATGATGGTGACTTCCCCTTACATTTTGGTTAGGTTAAATGATGGTGACTTCCCCTTACATTTGGTTTCATAAATAGCTTCCCTGCATGTTTCTTGAACATTTAAGAATATCATGTTAGGGATGCTCATTATCTCAAAATCCCTATAAAGGATGAGTCCTTGGTCATCACACTAAGGAACTTGGAGGGGTTGAATAATCTCATTCGGACAAAGTGATTCTTGATGAAGAGATTTGGCCTTCTTTTTCCACGAGTTTGCCTCTCCGTTAAGCCCTCTTTTTATGTGAAACAAATGTCAAACAAATGCAACTAAAAGGGGTTGAGGCGAAGCTTGAAAATGTTTTCCACTCCCAACCTAGTAGATGGTATAACTATATATAAAGAATTGATTACAAATGAAGTTAATTTTGATATGTTTGTGGAAAGTGCTCTTGTAGACATGTTGAAATAGGGTTTCCTTGACTGTTTAATCACAAGAGAGTGCAAGACTTCATCATTAAACCATATCAAACAAGATTATTTTTTTGAAAAACTCTTTCACCTCCTTTCATCATCAAAATGGTTTAAAAACTCATCTTCAAACTTTAAAAAAGGAAAGTAATAATAGTATATATAATGTAGTATCATGGTCCTTTTATGATTAAAATATAATCTTTGTAAGTATATATGGGATCTGTTTTCTTTTCAATAATTACAGTCGCACATGATTGCCTAAAACTATCATAGCATGATTGCCTAAAACTATCATAGGTATAAACGCAAAAAAAATGTAGGGTTCAAAATATTTTCGATGAATATATATTTATACTAATTATTTTACTTTTTTCAATATAATAACGTATAAGATCTTTTAGAAATATTTTTAAGGAACTATATAATTTAATAAATTTTGGTTTTTTTCATATATTTTATTTGAACATTTATAAATAACATAATTTTTTTAGTTTTTTTTTGTTAAATAAGGAAATATAAATTTGTAAGATATTATAATTTTTTGTTTTTTAAATTGTATTTTTAAATGTAATTTGTTGAAAAATTTTGACCTATAGAATTAGAACAGTAAGATTATATAAAACTAGCACAACCACATAATTGTGGCTGGTAAATGTAGAAAGACTTATTTCATTTACAAACAAACCCTAATTCTCTTTAGGTCTATTACATTTACAAACAAACCCTAATTGACATATTTCATTTACAAACAAACTCTAATTAACATATTTCATTTACAAACAAACCCTAATTTTAACATAAACCCTAATTAGAATTTTAAAGTGAAATAGTATGCTGGTATAGTTTCGCCTTCGAGTGACTGGATCCCAGAACCTATAGCAGTCGACAAGCAGGAAAGACATATAATATAGAGGTCTTGTATGTGACAAACGAGAAAGCAAGGCTCCAGGTCGGTATAGTATGTGACAAACTAGAATGCAAGAATGGCTCTCTGTCCGACAGTCCATCCTAATTGAGTTCTTGTCCATGGAAATGACACAACTTCGCAACCTCAGATAATATGCGCACTTGTTGTCCATAATATACCTGAAATGTAACACATCAGTATCACACTTGTTGTCCACAATGTACTTGCAATGTAACACATCAACTTAACTTTCAACCACATCATAAATATATATAATTATCAGACATCCCATGTACTGTTAACTCAGCAAAACGAGATATTAGCTATTCTAATTGAGGCTTATGGCAAAGGACTATGCGAGCAATTATAGTTCTAAAACAAACTGTATCTGAAACCACTCCATTCTCTAGGGGATCGTCTTCTATAGAAATCTCCGCTATGGTGCCTTCCATTTCTGCTTGCAAGTATTGGAAATTCCAATGAAAAGTCGAACCACGAAAGCCGCAATTTTCTTTAATAAGAATGGTATTAAAATGGAGAATATGAAAGGGCTTGCCGCCAATGAAAAGCCGAACTACTGAAGCCACAAAATTATTTAATAAGAATGGTATTAAAATGGAGAATATGAAAGGGCTCGGGGCTTGTCAATATGGCAGCTGATTTGTAGGTGTGATTTGTAGGTGTATGGGAGATATAGAAAACTTATGGGAGATATAAAAAATTTGGTAAAAATGTAAATCTAATATTGTAAAAGATAAATAGTTTAAACATATGAAGTAAATGTGAAAAAGTAAACAAGTTAAGGAATTAATTAAAAAATGTTAGAAAGTTATAAACATAAAATCTCATTTATTGATTTGGAGGGATTACTAAGAATATGTAAAAGCCTTAAATGTGTCTATTTCCAATAAATATACGGATAATTAGATCCAACAAAAAAATTTCACTAAATTTAAAATTTTGAACAAAATTAAACAAAAAAATATCCCAAGAAAACCAAAACCTAAAACAGTTAAACTAAAACAATAGATCTGGAACATGCATGTTGATTATTATTAGATGGAGCATGTTGATCATTCATCCGAAAGAGAATGGTCTGTGTGGAGATATAAGTAGATGAGCTCCTCCTGGACAGAAGGTTTCCTTGCAAAGCTGGTAAACCATCTGCACTACATTGATACTGCTCAGGTGCACTACTGATTTTTCAATGTTTCTGCCCCATGTGCAGGTATAGATCACTCTCTCCTGGATTTGATTGGGGGCATATCCTGTGTCGGCATACAAAACACTATGTAAATAGACAATAACATTGTGCCATCATTTGTCTCCTCCTGTGTACAGGAAACGCCACTTCAGGTATCGTACCAGGCGCGTTCCAGTACGAAAAGATGAAAACCCGTGTCGTACGGTCTTCAAACGCGTTTTTGGCCGTACGACACGCGTTTCCTCCAATTCTTTTTGAAATCCTCATGACTGTAAGTGACAAGACAGGCGGCCAGGGCTGCAACTTTCCTTACCATGTCTGGTTGATTATTTATTTTAACAGTCATCCGAGCAGCCGCAGACAAACAAAAGCTAATTTTATAAGAGGTTGTCTAGTTTTAGGTTGTGTAGTTTTCTTTAGAATTAGGTGAAATAAATTTGGTTTTAGGTTAGGGTATTTTTATTATTTTAGATAATATTATAATTTTATGTTATTTAAATTGTAGATTTGAATGAATAAATAAATTTAGTGTGTTGAAATTTTTTAAAATAAATTTATTATATAAATTTGAATACTCAAAATTTGCAGATTCAACAATTTTTTATAAGATTTCAAATAAAATTAAACAGATAATACAACTAAAAAACCAAAAACGTACATTGTTCAGACTTATACATTATACATACATTGTCGAGACAAGTAGAAACAACCGACAAAGATTGAACAAAAAATCACAGTGATGGCCACCACAGAATGCTTGAGATTCAAAGTAGATCGGTGGTTTTGGGGATCAAATGAAAAGAAAGCCAGTGGCTGTGTAAATGTATTCAAATTTACTATGGCTTTATTGACATTAATCTGTTTTAATATTATAATTATTTAATTTTTATTAATTTATTTCATTATTATATTTAGATATTTAGATATTGTTAAATAACTAGATTTACATTTATTTGAATGCATAAGATTCAAATTATACGTTCCGTGGTTTTGGGGATCAACTGAAAAGAAAGCTAGTGGCTGTGTCAATGTATTCAAATTTACTATGGCTTCATTAACAATAATCTATTTTAATATTATAATTAATTTATTATATTATTATATTTATATATTGTTTTGGAAGGATTCGTAATTACAGTTTGACTGGGTTTAATGGTTAAAAACACGTGTTTCCTCCTAAGAGGTCATAGGTTCAAATCCAGAAGGGGTAGTACCAGTCAAGTCAAAGAGGTGGTATTGGTCCCTGTTTATTCTAAACCCTGTTTATTTCGAGGAGAAACCAATAGGTTTTTTTGATGGAACAGCTGTCAACGACAAATGTGGTGCTAGAATCTACATCAAATTAAGCGCATGACATGTATATAAAGCTTATTTTGCAGGAGGGCAGGGTAATAACATGAACGCTGAAATCAATTCTCGTGACAGCTTTACCTGGAGCCATGGGATCACCTTGAGGTAGTGATCGAACATGTGATTGCACCAAGAGATACTATATTAAATGGTATCGTGACCTGTGCACACATAAGTGGATCAAAGCCCACCCCCATGTCCTTCAATTTTTAAGATTATTACATGAAGGAGGAAAAATGCTCTGCTAGGGTTTAGGGTTTAGGGTTTCTGTTGCTCTGCTACAACTGTTTGGCCCACCGGGGTGCATGCCTCTAAAGGAAGGAGGGCGGAGAGGCCCCTCCTACAAAAAGGCAATGCTGAATGGAAGCAATGGAGAGGGCTCCAAGCGGCCCACTGACGGCAATGCGGCCCCTTCAACACCCGCAGGTCGGAAGGTCCACGTGCACTCACAGGATCTTCTTCTTCTCGGCTTGAAAAACTCCAAGGTTCTTCTATTTCCCTATCAGGAAATCTGCACCCCACAAATTCTCTCCAGCGCGACTCCCCTTTGTTCACTTGTCGGGAAATCGGAACTCACAACTTCGCGAGTCTTCGGATGATCACTGGGCTCTCAAATCCCTGAGACCCAATGGCCAGTCAACGCTGACTTCCTCCCGTGCCTATCGAGACTTCTGCTCTATCGCGATTTCGCAACTTGCGATGTCATGCACTTTGAATCGCCGACTCCCGATACCCGATGCGTCGAATCTCCGATGCACACGTGTGAATTGACCTTTCCACACCCTGTCGCTTCGATCGGGATTTCAGAATACGCGGGATCGCGAATCCTGATGTCAAAGGATTCATGACTTACCTTTTCCCGATCCTCGATATGATATGCCACCTGTCCTCCACTAACCCTGACTATGGCCAACACGACTCTTCCGTCGGGGTATCCCGTTTTGCGACTCAAATGTGCAAGAGTTTCTTACCTCTGAAAACCCCGATTCTCCGAACCCCGACTGACGGGGATCTCCTGATACGCGTCCTCACTGATGGACGGTTTT